>JAPYYV010004375.1:0-12005 GCA_030522625.1 Copidosoma aretas
GAGTCATTATCAGCGTGAATGTTAAGACACAACCCAACTTTGTATAATAAGACGACGACTCTAAAGTGATTTGATTACAGTGACAATCAGTAGTAACAGCCAGTTAAGTAGTAACAGCCTATTCAAGTAAGACCGCGAGTCATTATCAGCGTGAATGTTAAGACACAACCCAACTTTGTATAATAAGACGATGACTCTAAAGTGACTCGATTATAGTCACAATAAGTAGTAACGGCCGGTTAAGTAGAAACAGCCAGTTCAAGTAAGACCCCGAGTCATTATCAGCGTGAATGTTGAAAGACACAAGTACAGTATACCAGTGAGAATTTTGTCACAAAAACCTAATAAGAATCAACGCGAGACCACTCTCGCCTCCTGGACACGATAATCCATCCGCCTTCTCGCGACCAGTGGGGGAAAACACTCGTACCTGCACATTCGTTCTCCCGGGAGCTCTGAAAAGAAAGTAAGCTGAGAACCTTCCGTCCCCCTCCTCCGTACCTGCGCTTCCTCCCTCTTTCCGCATGGAAGCTAGACCGGACGAGTGGACCGTGCGCTCTGAAAAATCGTCGGTTTCGAACGTAGTAGCCGGCACGTACATACACTCGGGGGAGTTGGTGAAGACCACGCGGTGCACTTACTTATATACACCTGAGAGTCGAGAGCGGAAGAGGAGCACACGTTGCGGCTAGTAGAGTAGTCCATAGGTGGCTTCTGCATGTGCGGTCCGTTCCCCCCCTTGGGTAAAAAAAAAGGCCCCACGGATCCTTGCTTGGCAAACGTCCACCATCCCCCCGCTGCAGAGCAGAGCAGAGCGAGGAAAAGAAGAAGAAGCGACCAGCCGACCGAGAGAGAGAGCGAGAGGACCAAGTGGGAGGTATGATTCGAGGGGAGGGACCGACCGCGAGGCCAAGTATATTTGATGCGGAGCCATTGGACGAAAATTTATATGTATACTCGTGTATTTTCTTGCAAATAAATAATCAGCTGTATGTACGAATATATTTGTAAACCAGCCGAGTTTTTAAACCCAAAAACATACGCATTCGAACGATAAATTTACACGCGGGTGAGTGGCGTGCACACGTACGTACGTATATAATATACACAATCAAATAGGCTCGACGGCGAACAGAGGACGGATGACGCGCGCGATATATTATATATCATAGTCGCGCACGCGTCCACCATACGTATGATGTATATCCTCTTTCTTCCCCGGTGCTCTTGCCACCTGCAGGCTCTTACGCACACGTATGTGATATACATATATATATCTAGGTAAAGCGGCGTCAGGCAGCCTACCAACCCGCGGTACACCTGCGGCCGTCCCTGTCTCGCTTCGGGCGCTGCGCACTGTACGGAGGGAGAGGGAGACCGGGGTTATAGAGAGAGAGAGAGAGAGAGAGCCGCCTACTGGTGCTGGTAGGTATATTATACACAGTTCGGAGCAGCGCCAGCGAGCGCCGAGAGTCAGTCTAGCACGAGCTGCCGCTCGGAGAGGAGGCGCCGTTGTTGTTCGCTGTCGTTCTTGTTATCGTTGTTGTTGTTGTTGTTGTTGTTGTAAATTATAGTAATACACTGTTGTAACGTCGCATTGATCGCACGCAAATCGCGCATCAAAGACTGAGCACGAAGTTTCGGCAAGCGTTGATAGCCCCCACGCGCCCGTCTCGGCGCTCTATTTTTACACTCCGCGCGGGTATATGCATATATTCTCGTATACAATACATTGTGCAGATGTGAGCATATCGGGGTTTGTTTTGCAAAGTATAACTCGCAGCACAATCAAATCGATCGAGCGGCCAAGGACCCTCTGGCTGGATCGCAAGCTCTCGGCCCTGGATCGTCGCTGCCGAGGTACGTTTCGGTGTGCGAGTGTTTTTTCCCCCAACAAATCGGTGAACGAAAAAGTCTTGGGGGGGAAAAAAAAAAAAAAAAAAACAGCCGAGTCCCCCTCGCGCTCTGTCCCTCGACATTTCATTACTTTCTATTTTCTTCTTCACTCCCGTTTCTACACCTGCTTGCTCTCCCTCTCTCTCTCTCTCTCGTTCTCCGATTTCAAATCGCAAGCGCACTTTTACGCCTCCACAAGCTTGTGCAGCTCGCACACGCGAGGATCCAGGACCAGGATACGCGATGTTCGAAAACGTGCTGTGCGCGCGTCTGTGTACAAAAGTTAACACACACAGAGACACGCGATTATACCCGCGGACACGCGAGAGCTGCCGCACGCGAGAGATTGCACGTTGTACACCCTCCTCGCCTCCTTTTCACACGGCGCTTTCTCGCTTTTCCGGCTTCTTGGCTCGGCTTCGCTCTTTTTTTTTCTTTTTTTTGTTTCCTTCCCCCGATCTCCTCGCATCCCCAGACGCGCTTGAACGTACCTACGTACTATTACACTGTAAGTATACAGACACACGCACAGACATAATATTGTATACACTGCGCGCACGCCGACGTTTAGTTGCGGGGAAGGAAAACTACAGGAGAAAGATGGAAGCATTAATAATCTGGCGTTTTGGGTGCGACGACTGTGGAGGCATCGGGAATCATGGTACATGTGATATAATAATATTTGAAACTCGTGTCGTACCGATTACGGGTGCTTATTTTATTACTGACATCACGGTGGTCCTGATAATACACACTCAACACTAGCGACTCGGCGATATTTCTAATCGTTGTATACATTATCAAATTGCACGCTCGATCGGGGCATTTCGGCCCCTGACAGTACGATAATTACACTGTACGTCCCCCGTGTATACTATTATCTAAGCGTAGGTATGTGTACGCGTGTGCGTGTGTGTGTATGATGTATATTTACTGAAGCGCGCATCGGGGTAAAACGCGTACAACAGATTATAATAATGCTATGTGTGCGTAGATGATGTACGCATATATGCCGCACGTAACGCATTACGGACGGACGCGTTATAGGTCGATGAGCCAGCCGCGCTCCGATGCACCACCGCCGCACACGCGACCACCCGACGAAGTACAGAGAAATACAGAGAGGAGAAACCGTACGATATACATGCATACGTATATGCGCGTGGACGCGGGTATTTACTTCGCTATACCTCTGTACGCATATTATAATCATACTAATACCGCACGTGTGCCGCGAGATGCTGCAAGGTGGTTGTACATCCCTATTAGTGTATACTTATACGTCGTGTATACGAGCGTTGTTTGTTTATTGTGGTTGCTGGTCGTCGGAGCACAAGAAAATAGAAAGCGCGTGCAATAATTTCGCGGCATCGGCCGTCAGCGTCAACCGGCTCGATTTTCGCCCCCCCCCCCCCCCCCCCCCCCCCCCCCCCCCCCCCCCCCCCCCCACCCCCCCACCCACCGGCCGCCCCGCCCCGCGAGCCCCCGGCCCCCCCCCCCCCCCCCCGCGATAAGGCACATCGTACAGCCCCGCGCGCCCGTAAACTCCAGCGCGGTCGAAGAAAAGCGGACACGGAGCACGGCCGGGAGAGCGCCGGATAAGATGGACGCTAGTGTACCAGTGTCGGCGTCGTCTCGCTGTCCGTTCGTCGGATTCCGGGTGCACTCGGTCCCGGTGGAAACTGGTGCTCCCGGTTTATTAATTTTTTCCTTTCCCCTCGCGCCCTCCGACTCAGAGCCCGCGCCGTCGCCTCGGGGGAGAGAGAGAGCGCGCACCCTTGGCTGCTGCAGCTCGATCGCACGTGCACCGATTTCGGAGGAAAACAAAAGTCGCTCGATAAATCCACGGGCCAACGCACGGACGTATACGTTACGAGGGTATGATACGGTGGGGAAAGGGCGCCCGCCTCCTCTCCCGAAAGAGAGAGACGAAAATCGGCCGACGACGGCGCGCGCTCGGAATACCGGTCCTTTACGTAACGCCTGGCGCGCGCTAATTGCATAACCCATGTACGTGTATACTGGCCGGCCAGCAGCGCCGATGTGTATATACGTGCGTGCTCGGCGCGACTTTTTTTTTTCTTCCCACACTTTTGGCCGGGGGGGGGGGGGGGGGGAGGGGGAAAAATGAGGGCGGAATACAAGGTCCGCGATCTTGGACGTCGCCCGCGCGAAAGGTGGGATCTCTTCTCGGAGGGCCGCCGGCGGTACGCGGGATCTCTTCTCGGAGAGCTCGCGACGATACGCGCGAGAGCGTATTTTCGCGGGTGTTCGTATACGTATCGCGCATAGCTGAGCGGTTATATGGATTATTAGCGCGAATAGTCGTCTGCCGTGCCAATAAGTATATACCCTGATGGAACGCGCGATGCAGTGTTTGCGCGGGTTGGATTCGGGAGGTTTGAAAATACACGGGGAGGGAATTCCAGATGTATGCACGCGTGGATCTATTCGGCCGAGGATTTCGTTTGGATGGGACATTATTCACGGGCAAACTCGTTGGGTCAGAAGTTTTCACGATTCATCGATGCCATGTATATACACGTTTAAAACAACGATTCTTTCTCAGCCGATTTGACGGATGCGCGCGAGTTGTCGGTCCACTTCATAAGTTTGACGAAAAAGCGAGCGATAGCCGGGACACTCGCGGCGCGTTGAAAATTAAACACGCGTCCCAACAGCGGCAAGCGCGTGATCGGCCTCGCCGTTCAATCATCATCATCATCATCATCATCATCATCATCATCATCATCATCATCATCATCATCACTCGTGTATAATATAACGAACAACAAAAGAAGTCGAACGATATAAACGGCCTCTTTCCCCACGAGCACACATCAGTGCGCTCTCTTTTCTCAAACTGCATCAGCTGGTAAGACGAACGAAATAACGTATCCAACATACATGCATGTACGGGGCACTCGATAAGTGTGTATGATACATATAACAGAGAACCGAACGCCGTAAATCTCCTTAGCGCTATATTTATTTATACCCTCGCGGCAGCCTATATGGGTATGTATATATGTGCACGCAAGAGAGCGAGGTCGCGAACCGTACATGGGTGTACGTATACACTGCTCCTATTTTATTATATCGGAGCACGAAGGAATTTTTGGGCTGCTTGCAAAAAAACAAAAACAAAAGATTCCCCTGTAGGCCGGCGAGGCGAAGATGCCGCTAGGTATTCGCTGCTCCCGGCAGCTGTAAACATGCAGAGTGTATACCTGTAAATGATTGTACTGTGCGTAAACTGCGAAGATAGTCGGAGCGCGGAGAGATACGAGTATATCCCAGTAACTTAGAAGGGCGAGCTTTTCCTCGTTGGATAGCCAACTTGGGCTCGGCTGGGGTCGAACGATAAGTGCATGCACGCGGGAAGAGTCGAGCACTGCACCCTGTTCCCTCCTTTTTCGCGCGATACGAAGGATCGAAGGGATTGTGCGCTCGGGAAGAATTCGTTGATTGAGAAAGCCTGGGACGACCGTCAGCCGTATAATACCTATCGACGAACGTTCAATCTGTTTCGAAACAAAGTATCGTACTTCCGACTCGCCGACCGCGAGAAAAATTCGCGCGGCGAAAGCAAGCGATGCATTTGCTCATTTTTTTTTTTTTTTTCTTCGCCAGAACGGCTACGCACGTTTGCGTGAAAAATACATCAAATGTTGTCGAAACAAAAAGGTCATCGGCAGCATTATCGAGATGCGTGATGTCTGAGTAGCGAGGAAGAGCGTCTGAAAAGAGAGAGACACGCGCGACGGGCACCCAACACGAAGCCCACTGAAGCGGCTCGATCAAAATCGAATCGTCTCCCCCCTATCCCTCGGACCACTGGGCGAATAATCCACGCTCAAGTTAAACATCCCGCCCCGGCCGTCCGATGGAAATTTAATGATCCAAAGTGAGCTTCTAGCTACCACCGCACTCTCTCTCTCTCTCTCGCGACATTCTGCTCGTCACTTGTAAATACCCATACGTCCCCGGGCGCACTTATCTCCCGCTTCTCGCGACTTCTCTCCAACCAAGCGGCGTCCCCATCCACGTCCCCGCGTGTTTGTTATTCCCCCCGTCCCGTCCGTCGGAGAACATTCAGACTCGGCAGGACGGGCCCGTCTCTCCCTTTCTCCCGTAGCACTTTTAATTTGTGCCCCGGCATCGAGTCGCGTGAGTTTAATACGGACGCATGATAATGTCAATGGTCGCAGTAAGGTGCAGGTAAACATGTGGGCGAAATGATTGTTCATCATCGGCGCTGACGAAAGTCCGTGCACCTTCGTTTGAACGCGTTCGTTCGTTACAACCCGCGACCGCGAGCCGAACAGCCGGCCGATGTGCGCGTACAGCTGAACTCGCGTTCGCACCGCGGTATTCATCTCTCGGCCCAGCAGTGCAATCTGGATGATACACGCATCCTTAGCTTTCCATCGAAAAAACCAATGGATGGTTGATTCATCGATCCGAATTTAAATCACAGCCGTACGCATTCATCGACCGTATACTTAGTGGCGACGATACATTCGCCCGATTTCAGATTCAAAGCGGCTCTCCGCGCGGAACGAGATATAGCGAGTGTCGTAAATCTTGGATCGAGCCGTTTCGAGGCGCTTATTGGTCCACGCGGAGCTGGGGCTGCACCGATACCGCCGCGGAATAATGAGGGGGAGGAGTGCGGCTGTGCACTTTGCAGGGGCTCCACGTATTAGGCACAACGCACAGGGGTCAGATCGTAAAGTATACGAGTGCATCGCGCTGGTCGTGGCGGCGTGGCCCGTTATCATCGTCACGAGCTTATTGCCCGATGCACGCGTGTGAAACTCCATCGGAGTATGATATTCACCAGCGCAAGGATCGTCGAAATCGAGCGTACGGAGGCGAGTAGTTTTGTTGCGCAAGAGGTTGGCGCGGACTCGTTGATTGGTGCATCGATGTATAATTAATCGCTCGTAAATCAATAGCTCGCGCCTGATCCGACTCTATTTTCCTTTTGGTTTTTGCGGCGTTGAGTGACGAGGCGCGCGGAGGAAAAACGTCGCGAGCCGCGTACGAATAACGAGCGCTTTTTTTCGTCGTGGCCGGGCGCATGGATGCAGTCTCGCAGACTCTGTCTGCAGGTTGAAGGGGGTTTTTTCTTTTCCGAAGTCAAGGTTTTTCGGTTCGACCAATCGTTGTTTTTGTGTAATGTCATGAGCATAATATATATTACAGCATAAATGCATATTATGCGATATAGTGAGTCTTGCGTAAAAGATGCGTGGATGAATTAAATTATGAAATCCGAGGCACGGTGATGGCGACATTTCGTTGAACCGCCGAGCGTATGTAGTGTGATATTTGGGGTGAAATCTGTGTATGGACGTTGCATGAAAATGCAAGGACGAACAGTCGATTTCGCTTGTCCACCATAACCCAAGAGCGCGCACCAATCAATGCTGCGGTGAAACATTGTGGGTACACAATATACCCAATTGCAATCGTCTTTTCGATTAAAACTGGCACACCGAATGGCCCCGCAATCGCACGCGCAGTCCCCTTTGAAAACATCCTAATCGCGCTGATGGTATGTACTTACTTACGAAAGAAGAAGAAGAAAAAATGATAAAAGAAAAAGCCGATCCAAACGAACTTGGACAACGCGAACCGACCGAAAGGAGGGGCTGATAAGTTTCTCGTTGAACCGGGAAAAGTTTTCGCCCCCCCCCCCCCCACTGAACTGCCCGTCAGCCGCCACCACCAGCTTACAGCACATAGTTGCAGCAGTAGGTTATTCGAGTGGAGCGTAAGTGTGTGTATATTCCCCGGCACGTACGTACAAAAGTCCCAAACACGCGCACGTCAGCATCCATGTACTTTATCTTCTGCTGGTCGATATAATACACGTGCGTGTGTTCTCTGCGTATGTGTATCTCGCAGTAGGTATGTGATACACGACGATCGTTCGGCCACTCCTCGACCTCCAAGTTTAGCGCTGGGTTGTAATGGATATTGTCTGTAAATATTATCTTTGAGTTGTTGCGTATATATTGCACCTTACGGATACGGTAGAAATTTTTCCATTACGGAAGTGCACTTTCAGCCGCGCGATGCACCGTACATTGTACCGATCGTCCTGCAACAGAATACACAACAGTATTTGGAGCAGGAAAAGCCCCCTATTTTAATCATAATTTACTGCACCAACGGACCAAACTGACCCGTGGACAACGGAAGACCAAACTCGCACCGTAACAACAACAACAACCATAAGTTATAACAACGCGTGCCGCTAGTTCTTTCCCTCCCTCGCTGTTACGAAAGTTTGCGTTCGTGCGCGCGCGCGAATTCATGCATTAGCTTGTCGCAGGTATACCGGTGTTTGTAGATTACGACGCTCATATTTACATTGCCCAGAAGAAATACGAGCCAAACTCGTGCAGGTCAGGGTTTTCGATGAAATATGTTCCTCGACTCTTTCCCCATCCGAGGGGGAGCGAAACGCGTGGGTGCACGGTATTCCGAAAACCATACAGTCTAATTGTGTGTATATCTGCACTGCGGTGATAGTATAGCATGCTTTTCTCCCCCTTACGCGAGGGGGGCGATTGTTTTTCCAATTCGAGTAGTGGAAGTGTAGCTTTTACCCAACTCCTCTACTTAGGACGAGAGAAAAGGATAGAAAAACAAACAAACAAACAGACTTGTATACAGAAGGGGAAGAAGAATCGGTATTGGTAAATTGTTCGGCTCCGGGCGATCGCGCGTTCCCGTTGCAACACAGGCGAGTGTTTACGGTTTTCTTTGTACAAATTGTATTGGGTACTCACGGCGGCTGCCTCGCGTTGGATCTTCCATTATTCAGTAACGGGGAGGGAGGCGAAATCGTCTCTGTGCTGGGTTTTTTTTTTTTTTTTTTTTTTTTTTTTTTATTTTTTTTTTTCTTTTTTTGTTAACCTCTTAGTTTTTGTATATGTTGCAACGAAACGGTGAACGCTGAGCTATAGTGATGGTGCAACCGAGACGGTGAACTGTGAAGGATGTTTTGTGGTTGGAGTGAGAGTAGGGCGAAGGAATTTTTGCGTGCGAGTGTGTACACACACGGCGAGTTAAGGTGAAGTACTTATTTTTCGATGGGGATATCTACATATCAATTGTTGGCTGAGCTAGACATTGTCACGTCGAGTATTTCTGGTCGTTAAATTGAAATTTCGAGTTTGTTGAAAGTTTGAGTTGATGGAACGGTATCTTTGTAAGGTGGCACTGGATGTTCTATTTGAATACATTTTACGCAAACAACTCGACACCCATGTAGTAATAAAGAATTACGAGAAATGCATAAAAGTTACTTCTGAAAAGTACGTCATAATTCGCCGGCTGGCATGGCTCAGTCGGTAGAATTATGGATCACGAAGTCTCCCTTCCGGGGGATGGAATTTGGTTCGAGTCCCCGTGTGAGCTTTTTATGGTCTGTGTGAATAAGGATAGCAAAACCGTCAGCTCAAATGACCAAATGAATTAAGAGGAGTAAAGTTAAAGCAATTCTGAATTTTCTTACTTCAAGTTCCAAAATAATTTTTTATCCTACGTACATCAATAATTATTTTCTAATTTTTAGCACACTGATGAAAGCGTGTACTTATCATTATTTTTAATTTTCCACTATTGATAATTTTACGTGAAGATTCCATAGTTTGCAAAACTAAGTAGAAACAGTCGAGTTCGGTAAGACGAGACATTGGTCGACGGGAGAAGAAATGAACGTTACCTATTCCATATTCAAATTCTTATATGATTTTAATTCCCAAAATACTCAATAGAGAAAAAAGCCAGTGAAAAATTATCATTGTACATCACATTGTCATCGATAATAAGTATTTCAATGGGGAAAACTAATTTTTGGGTTAAAAATCCATTGCGAAATTCCACCCACTGGCAGAAAAAGCAAGTTGAATAAAAGTGTATGATAATTATCATAATTTTTTACAATATCAAAACTCATCTCTCAACTGCTACCAAGATATACATCCTCCAAACTTATGATCTACTAACGAAGAGCAGAATAGCAGGTGTAGGGATCGAAGCAAATGAGTAATTCATCTTGTGATATTTCTTATCTTTTCACGCCGCCACATGAGTATCATATGTGCGAGCGCGACTGACAAAAGAAGGTGAACGCTCGGCTAATGGATACACGCGTATAATATAATATATACCTCCACTTCGGCCTATGGTGATCACTTCGTGATGTATAGATATCATAATATTACTTTCAGACTAGAGACGCGGCAGGTATATATACATTGCGGCTTTAGAAAACTGTAGGGGGACAAATGAATAATTCATCAGTCGGATTTGCCAATACAGCTCTCGCCGATGTATATACGCCGCCGAGGCGACGATTTGCATCTTCGTTCGTTGGGGCCATCGGTGGTTATTATTTGCGAAAGAGAAAATGCATCTCTCGATGGCTCTCGAAGATAATATACGTCGAGTGTGGCTAATGGGGCCGTTGGGTCGGCCAAGCGATTTTCTTTTTCTTCCCGCTCTCGCGTTTTTCATCTTTTCACGGATCCATTGTGATTCGATCAGTTGAAATTCGCACGAGGTTGACGCGAGTTTGAGAATTCATTCGTGCGCATGCAGGAAAAAAAGAAAAATAGCAAGGACATCGGGGACAAACGACCGATACACCGCGATTTCCGAGACAATATTTCGCAAAATCAAAGGCCGACGTTCAATGCGAAAAAGTTTCATCGCTCGCGACGGAGGCCAAGCGCGAACGCGACGATTCGTTCTTCCACCGCAAATAGGCAACGCGAATCCACGCGCCCATTGTCCTTTGGACTGTTATCAACAAAACCCCCCCGACGGGCCACGCACTGTATATCTCAACACACGTTTGCGTATCGTAAAAATGAAGATGCGCGTCCGCGAAAGCCCCGAGAGGCGCGAAACAGACGCAAAGCGAAGAGAAACCGATCGGCGAACGATCGAGCGTCCACGCGTAATATTATATACTTGATCAAAAAAATCACATTTAGCACGTTGCCGATCCACGTGGACGGCTTCTCGGCTCGCGCGTTGCGCGTCGCGAGCGAAAAAAGGCCGCGCTCGCGCGGGGCAAAAAACAGGTAGCACGATGGGACAGGCTCGGGCCGGTTCGGAAGGTCGCGCGGGCTCATAAATAATGTAGCCGGCGGCCGGCGACTGATCTTTGCTTCGCGGGCTTCCCCTTTGCCGGGGGAATTAGTGTATGGGGGGGGGGGGGGGGGGGGGAGGGGGGGGGGGGGGGGGGGGGGGTGTTTTTTTTTGGCGGGGGGGCGTATTTTTTCTCCTGGTGTGGAGTATTATTGGTTTAGGAGGCGCGGTAGATTCCGTTTTTTTCAACGGCTTCACGGTGCGCGGGATTTGTTTTGTCATCGATTGGTTTATTTATTTTTTTCTTTTTTCAAAGCACAAGACACACGCTGATGATATCTCGCGAATCGTGCTACGTTTTCCTGGTTCTATTTTTTCCGTGCGGCTGCAGCGATTTCAGAGAGGGAAAAAAAAAGTATGAAATGACACGAATTACGAGTAGATTACCTACGCACGGGTATACAAAAAAGTGGATCGACGTGTTTACTGCTCTCGCTCTCTGTTGATCCAATGGAGAGCTAAGTGATCGCCGTGATCGTAATTAGCAAAATGGCAAAACTCTGTAGTTTAATCCCAGCATCAGAATTCTTCTGATTCATCTGCACGAAAACCTCGCAGAGATGTTAATTCGCGTCTGTGATGATATTACATACGCAAGTTCAGGGTCCTCGGCGTATTTTTTCTCCACGCATACTCAATCGTCCTAACGAAACAAGAAAGGCATATTCAAACAGCGAGAGGCAAAATTAACGTAGCGTCGCTAATTGACGGCACACCAGTCGTTCATTTGCCTGTACAAGTACCTAATGAATATGACGATGATTATATGTATATGTATATAAGTTTAGCGTCCATGCAAAACAAGAAAATTTTTCCATCGATGAAAAAGAGGAGCCTCGCTCATAGTCGCCCGATTCAGCCGAAGGGAAAAAAAGCTTCGACGACTCGTGGGACGAGAAAAACGATTTTCCTCAACTTTTATCATGATATAA
>JAPYYV010004375.1:12015-28782 GCA_030522625.1 Copidosoma aretas
GGAGGGGATGAACACAACTTACGAACAAACTATGAATTTCAGACAATTTTCACTCGATCTCAATCTCAGGCACTTTGACATAACATTCCTTTCCCAACAGTACTTATATACAGGGCACTATTTTAGCTGGTAAATTTGTTTTTCATCACCATACTTTTATCACACGGTACTCGACAGTTGTTTTACGAAAGCAGAGTTAACAACGCATCGAATCAACTATTTTGCGACTCGCTAAATTCCACTCTCAACCCTATAGCCAACCAAGCCTCGATCGAACGACCCCCCCGTCCGACACCCGACCCTCCATCATCTCGGATCAACTCCTCCTCTTGCCACTGCACTTGGACGAACATACATCAAGTCCCACCCCTTCCCAACCATGAAGAGAAGAATAAGTCCAGCACCCAACTTACGACTCATTGGGCCACCACTGTGTTACAGAGCATCGGCAGCGAGCAGCGGTGAAAACTCAACGATGCCCGGCCACCGTCAGCCCAGCTCCCTCGAGACCCTGAGCCTCGCGCGCGTCTGCCAGGTCCTCGACGGCACCTGTCGGCGCCTCCAGGCTTGGTCGCTCGAGACCTCGGTCGCCTCGGTGATCGTCTACGCGAAACAGAGCGTCCGGCCCTACTTCGCCCACGCCCTGACCGCCCGACTGCGCTCCCAGGTGATCGACGAGACGACGCGCATGCTCTTCGGCCCGACCGACGGCTCGACCCTCATAGCCGGGCCCGCGCCGCTCTACCTCCTCGCCCTCCTCCTCGGCCACGACGTCAAACGGCTCAAGGTCAACATGTGCTGCTACTACGGCTGCAGCCACCAGACGGCGATACTGAAACTCCTGGCCGGCGAGGGCGCGGGCCTCGAGTCGTTGGAGCTGGCCAGGTCGGCCCTGCTGGGACTGGACACGCGGCTGCTGGCCGGGGCGCTGCTCGGCATAAAGAACCTCCAGAGACTGACGCTGCGGAACATCGCGAGTGACGCCGTGCTGCAGGTCGTGGGGATGGCGTGTCCGAGGCTGGCGGTAAGGGTTGTTGTTTTGTTTTCTTGCCATATCCTTGATACGTATGTTGGGAAGATCGTCGATCGGAGGAGGGGAAAAAAAAGAAAAAAAAAAAAAAGGAAAAAAAAGAGCTTTTGTTCCGACGATTTGTGCGTACGACTGATGTGCCGACGCAGTGCGCTAATACATACCTTTGATCGATCGGAAAATTAGATTCGCCCGCGAGCGAGTTTCGATACGGGATTTTTGTTTTTTTGTTTTTTCCGTTAAAATCTTGGACAATTCCAAAGAAATCGTACAATCCTTTTCCACAACATCCACACACGGATCATCAATCCAAGCGCATCGTTCGACAGGTCCTCGACGTCGCGTGCTCGCGCCAGGTGACGGACGCCGGGCTCAAGCAGCTCCTGCTCTTCGTCGAGTTCCGCGACCGGGCCCAGCTCCTCCAGTCCGCCGCGAGCAGCAGCGCCGAACCGACCGCCGGCTCCCCGTCCTCCTCCTCCAACTCCCGCTGGTCGCGCTCGCTCAAGAGCCTCTGGTCGCGCCTGAGACTCCGGCCCAACAGCACCGGTACGAGCAAGTCGGACAAGCAGCAGCAGCAGCAGCAGCAGCAGCAGCAGCAGGTCCTGCTCTACCACTGCGAGAGCAAGAATCCCCTCTGCGACACCCTGCGCGTCCTCAACGTCGCCAACACCGGGGTGACCAGTTCCGGGGTTCTCCTCGCCCTCGTCGCCCTGCCGCGGCTCGAGTCCCTGGCCGAGTACAACGTCCACAACGTGATGACCAAGCGCGGCGGACTCGAGGGCAAGCGGCCCTTCAACCTCAAACAGGCGCGCAGCTGTCCCGGCCGTCGGCTCGAGCTACTCGCCCAGGCCTGTCCCCTCCTGGAGCGTCTCCAGGTCTCCGAGCCCCAGCACTCGGCCGACGCGCTTCGGCTCTTCGCCCGGGTCACCTCGCTCAGCCTGCACGGCATACCCGTGCAGAAGGAGTGGCTCGAGGGACTCTACGGCTATCTGCGTACCAACGGGGCCCAGCTGCGCGAGCTCGATCTCAGGGTGGCCCAGAGCGACGCCCAGATTGACGTCGATCTACGAGAGATCTTCGCCAGCTGTCCGAATCTGCGGGTATTCACCAAGGACGGCTCGAACGTCGTTTGGTCGGCGGGTCCCGATCCGCCGGCCCTCAAGCTACTGCGCCGCGTCCAGGTCGGGAGAAAAGTCACGGCCCTGGCCATCACCAAGATCCTGTCGCTGGCCCCCGAATTGACGGCCCTGCACGTCCACAGCTGCTTCGATCTGACGAACGAGCAGTTGGAGTGGCTCCTGGGCAACGGCCTCGTCGACACTCTCGAGTGTTTTTACATCTACGAGGCGGCCAAGGTATCCGCCTCGACGGTCCAGAGTATGTTCAAGAGTTGCGCGAGACTGCGGATGATCGGGAATCTGGCCAATTGGGGCCTGGACTGCGAGGGCGTCAAGACGCTCAGGAGCACCCTGGCCAGGGCTAATCTGGACGTCGATCTCTGTCCGGGCTCGCACTGGTTCTGGAGCGACTGTATACAGTAGGGACGACGACGGCGATGCGCGCGATGAGAATCAAGCTGGCGCGGGGGAAAACGATGAGCTCGAAGCTTGCATACAGTGCTGCTCTCGGTGTGAAAGTACGATCGTTGGTGCACTAGTTGCCCTCTCTCGAGTGTGCAACGAGCGCATTGCGCTTGAGATGTGTGTGCGATCGTATGAATCGTAAACGCAAAGAAGTAGATGTTGGGAGAGAGTGCGAAAAGCGACTCCGTACGCGTGGCTGCCATTAATTTCATCTTTTCGCGATTACGATAGCAAACTGTACATTTATCAGTATTAATATATGTAAAAATACAACCAGTCTCGATCGACTCGGAGGGGGAGGGCGAACAAAAATTAATCATCCGTTGTTGTCGCACGCACGGGCGTTTGTGTGTGTGTGTGTGTGTGTGAGTATAGGCAAACCCTTTTTTTCTACCATACACATACCGTACGTAAGTCAATTATACATTTAAATACGAGTATATGCTGATGATAGTTTGGACGTTGAGGAATCTTAAAAATGCGCTCATGTTTGTATAATATCGGCGAAAATCTTAATGTTCGTTTGAAAAAGAAAGACATTGTGCTGTTATGGGTGATGACTGATGTTGGACCGGATGTATGGATGGATTTAGAAGTTAAGCTCAGAAAATAGTAAGAATTTCAGAATACACGTGTTAGTTCGGGAAATAATTGAATTTCCACGTCACGTTTGTCACAAAATAAGTATTTAGATTGAATACTCTCCGTTAATATTTAAGCTTTAAAAGTTCATGAAACTCTAGTAGTTGAACAATACATATGCTGCAGGTACTGCAATAGTGATATTCATAAAGAATACGAGTTATGAATATTTAAAGAACAACAATACGCAATAAACAAATTATATCGATGCATTAATGCACTCCTCGGGTAAGTGGTTAAAATTTTGAGAAATAAAAACTTTAACAGTATCATGGCTGTACTTTGTATGAAGGCATCATTAATCCCGCAATCACACGATCGTTTGAACCTTACAAGCGGAAATATGTACTTGAAATGACATTATGAATTTAGAAAGATATTTACATAAGTAAACTATGAAAAAATCGAAAACTTGTGATTTTAATTATGTTAATCATTATGACGTTCATGCGCATATCGTTGGTTGTTACGATAGCGAAGCAATATACGTTGGTAAGATCTAATATTAGTTTATCAGAGTGTTTCATACAGTTCTAGTGTGAATGCGTTACGAAATAAAAAGTTGAACGTTTCTATAACCGCATCATAACAATTCTGTACGGCCATTCGAAAGAACACAGCCATACATTCATTTGTATTCAATTAAGGTTTAGTAGTAGTAGTAGTAGAGGATGATCCTCTTAAAAAACGAGATCTGATAAAATTAATCTCAAAGGCTAAATTTACAGTGAATGATGACAAAAACAGCTTTTCGTAAAGCGTCTGATAAAGAATATCGATTTCATTCGTAAAAATTAGATTTTGATCGAATAAAGATGATCGTACAAATATTGAATAAGTATCACGCTTGTCAAAATTAATTGTGTTTATTTTTGGGTCATTACGAATTTTTTCTCTTTCATGTGTCATTAATTATATCTATAGTGTAATTTAACTCTCAAATGAAAAATTACTTATTACATTTTTGAATTAAATAAAGGAAACGAATTTTGTACAACATACATAATTTGTGGATTCGTACTCGTCCCTTCACAAAAACGAATCAAAAAAATTATCATTACTCATTGAAAATATTAATATTCATTTTTATTTCCCACACTGGAAGCTATGAAATCGTTTCTTTATTGAAAATTAATTGGTGCGAGCCAGAGACTCATTACGATATCGAGGCGTCACAACTGTCTACATCACACAAAAGGACCACCAAAAAGCCTAAAAAACCAAGTTAAGACGCTAACGAGGAATCTAGAATCTTGAACTCGGAAAATTTAGATTCGGAGCCTGAACAACCACGAGACAAAGTCTGGCCTCTCTTTGTAGTTTTCCTGGGAAATACAAACGCTCATACTTACACTCACGGCCTGCAACAGCGAATCGGCTAATGATACATTGTAAAACATCGCTGTGAAGTTTTGAAAACGTCCGATCAACGAGAATTCGATAAAAATGTTATCGAACAAAGTTTATGGTTGTAGACAACGTAAACAAAGTATCCTATACTGGGTGCATGCGAAATGATCTGCAGTAAACTAACTGTGCCTAAATAAACGAGTTCCATGCAATCTGCACACTGTCGGTAATTGCATAATCGGCCCTCAGTACGGAACGGTTCATTATTTTCAAACTGAAACAAAGAAATTACGAAAAAAAGGACCACATACCTCCGTAAAACCGTGGGACTGCAGAAGCAGGTTGACCAATTTCGTGTCGGTCATGAAGATCTTGTACGTCATGTGCAGCTGTTTCGCGGGCGGATCCTCCGGAGGCTCGGCCAGGGCTGAACATCTGCGCAAAACAGGCGAAGAGAGGGAAAAAATTGAGGCACATGACGCGCGTACATATGCTTGGCAAGAAGCATCCGGGTCGGAAAGATTTTCACTGGTCGAAGGAGGGAAGGGTGAGAAAATATACGCACTTGAATCGCAGCATCGGGCTCTTGCTGTTGCTCGGGCCGTTGAGCAGCCACTCGTTCGTCTGGCCGTTTCTGTCCTTCGCCTTGCTGCAAGTAAAATGCGTCGATTACGATTACGATAAGTAGGGATGACTGTGCAGCGTATTATTTAAAAGGGGTTATCTTTCAAAACAAGAAAATCAGTTCATAAATTTAACGCACTATGTTTTTCTTTGATCGGTATTTGGCTAAAAAAATGCCGAAATCTGCTCTTTTAAAGTTTTCAACTGCGGATGATTAAAATTTCAATAGAGGGTTTTTAAGTTACGATAACGGACACTATAGTTGCATTTCGGACAGCCACATTACAGAATAACAACAGCAACACTGCACAAATAAAAGAAACAGATCTTTTTGTCGCAACAAATAAATCGACCGCACTGATACCCTTGGCGTTTCTGTCAAATTACAGTTTTCATGAAAAATCAGGAATTCCGTGCGTTGCGCGTGAAAACCGAGGTGACAGCTATATTACCCCTCGCGAGCGTAGATTTTTCAGCACGTTAAAATCGAGACCAGACCAGTTGGAGAAACTTTCTTTTCGCAGACGGAACGATTCGGTGACCGCGGGACGTCTATTGCTTCATTTCAAAATTCCCCTTAACTTTCGATGAAAAATGTCAAAAGCACTTTTTTCCGCTCGCAAACAATGGTACGAAATATAAAATTAGTCCGAGATGGTATTATATTACACCTGCAAGGCACCGAAAACCCTTTTTTTCCCTCCTTTGTTACAAAATAATTGCATTGCCGAATGAAAAGAAAAAAGCATCCAACGGAAGACAAAAAAAAATACCACGCGACTTCATCGTCGCGCCGTCCATTTTATGCAAGATAATCCGACGACATCGGGACGTCTAAGAACGGAACGACGAAGTACCTATGCTTTATACAGTCCATAACTCGCGCGCGCGGCCGTACGTACGAAAAGAGGAGTGATGCTCTCGCGGAAGCGCGGTACCCCCCCCCCCCCCACCACGCTTTGCATACGCCGAAGGTCCTACAGGCAGGCTGTACGCGTCGAAATGCGGAAAGCGAATAATCGCGCCGGGCGCGCGCGTGAAATTTCAATTCCCTCGGGATATATATACATACCCGTATGATAGAGAGGATGGGGGGGGTGATGGAAAAACGTAACTGCGCAGCCCGCTGATCGAGCCCGAGCCCGTTATTTTCGAGCGCTCTCGCGGGAATGCTTTTTTGTTTTTCTCTCGCCGGATATTCTGATTCGCGACGCGGGGGGTGGGCGGTTAATTGGCTCGCGGGGATCAGGAGGGTGTAAAGCGCTCGGCTCTCGTAAATTCGATCGGTCGTTCTCGGCGTTTCCGGCTTCATGCAGGGCGCGTTGTTGCCACATAGAGTTTGCTTCGACCCTTGAATGTGTAATTATGTATTAAATCGGTCATTTTTATCGATTCTTTTATCGATCGTTCGGTCAAACGTTTCGATTTGAATGATACTTATTTTGGCTCTTTAAAAATTAACGAAACGTGTAATACTCGAGGTGAACAATTCATGATCCGCATTGCTACTGGAACTTCTCTTCCGGATTAAACGTCGTCGGCTAAGATGGGATAGGTCATAACTCGGATGAACGCTGAGAAAGATGGTACGTCGGTTGAGTTCTAAAAAAAAGTACAACCAGCGTTTGATGAGATGAAATACATATAGTTGTGACTTTGAGGCTTACTCGAGTTATCGTGCGCCTTTCGTAGCACTAGTGCGAGTTATGACCTTGTTGCTCTCAGCTCAGCTACGCGGGCGTGTAACCAGTGCATTCTATTTAAATACAAAATGTAATAAAAATAATGTTAACGAAACTTAGTTTTTAATAGTCTCAAAATTAAAAATTTTAATACGGGCTTCAATGGGGTCACCCTGTATCAGTCCGAACTATGAAGTTATACGAACAACAAATCAAGACCATTTCCTTCAAACTACTATACAACAGTTCAGAATCACTCGTTTATTTTTGGATTCCAAAAATGTAGGCCATCCAAATTGGATAAAAAGATTAAGATTGTTAAAAAATATTTTACCAAAAAGTAACGTTTTTCCAACTCCTTGTCTCCTTACAATGGATATATTTAATTACAAACATTATAGAATCGAAATATAATATATCTCCATTATTCATGTCTTCCGACACGTACATTATGAACCATTAGATTCGACTGCATTATCATACATTGTTTCACGAGTTACTGCGCTGCACAATATATTTGCTCAAGTATTCATCGCGTGGGTTTTCGAGTGTGTGTTTCAACAGCACGAAATATTCGTTGTGCAATCGCAGTAGCACGCGAGATATGCATTTATTATTTCATACACACGTGGTTAAAGGTATAGGACATACATCAATAGTAATAATAATGCCCAACGGTGAAATTTTGCGGAATACTAAATCGACACATCGAGTCATCCCTTGAAAATTGCCGTAATCGCGAAAAAATTATTATTCAGCAACGTTACGTGCACCCGTGAGTATCTCCCTATTATTTTGCAATTTTTCAAGCCCGCCCGAAAAAAAAAAAAGAAAAAAAAAGAAACCAGCGTCAAACGAACAAATCGACACTTTACACCGGATTAAGCTCTCCTGTGAAACGGGAGGACTTTCAAATTCGATGAGCACCCGATGGGCGACCGCGACGGTGCACGCACGCGATCGTACGCGTCAATTTATCATGGCACGTATCAAACCAAATCCCCGTACCTACATTTACACCGGCGGCTAATCGATATCGCGCGAGAGAGCCAAACTATACAAAGTAGTATGGTACTTAGCAAACGTGTACAATGGCCGTAAGTATGTATACGGGTACAGGGTCGTGGGTGCCATTGTATGCAGAGCTCGAGAGCCGCGGTCGTCGAGCCAATGTACATATACAGCAACGATGAATGATACGCTTATATGGCCCGAGAGCTGGCGCCGCCTCTGGCGCGGGTATTCGGTGCCGGTAAGCGAGGGATCTTTGCGAAACGAGAAAACGCGCGGGATATTCTTCTCAATTACCTCGGTCACCGAAAGCGCGTACATTGTACCGCACCTGCTGAGCAATTTTCTCGTATAAGCTCTGCGCGGTCAACGTGGCGAAGAAATAGGTGGCGGCTGCACTTCTACCGTGCAATATACACCCGCGGTTCAATAGAGGAACGAAAAAAGAAAGTAGCGTTACGCTGCCTCCCCTCCCCTCCCTCGACCCGCGAGAGAGAGAGAGATGATTAACGGCCGCGGTGAAATAAATCAGTCTGGCGCGCAACAACTGGCCGCGGTGACTACAATAACGGCCAGCCATCCGGAGCGGGTCGAGGAACTCATCTTCCCACACTCGCATCATTTGAATATCCCCGCCTGCTGGGTTTTCGATTTTTCAGGATATACACGATCGATGCCGTTAGAAAGTCACAGAAATAAAGACACGAGGCAATGCCGCGAGCTCTGTTTGGCACTGCAGAGGTAGTTTCCCGGATTCGATCCAGTTCTGGAACATCGAAAGAGCGTCCTCCTTCCCCCGAGATGATTCGTTTGGCCGACCGCGTTATTTTACTTCGAGGAAGATATTGTGTGATCAGAGAGCTTTGGAGATCACGCGTCGCGCGGGTACGAGAGAGCAAGCGAGCAAAGCAGTATACAATCACCCGTCTGTTTTCTCGGCACCCAACGGCTCGAGGGCCTCCTCGCTGCTGTTGGACAGCTGGGACATCCCCGACAGACTGGAGGACGACACGAGCTGATGCTTCTTGGCCCGGCGGTCCTCCTGCGGTAGCTTGCCCCCGCTCGCTGTCGGGCCCTTCATCTGCGTCCGCAGTTTGTACCTGGAAGCATCGAAGGGGGGGGGGGGGAATTAAAAAATTGCGAGTATTGAGAAATCGCGGGATTCGAGTGCGTATTGTATTGTACGTATTTTTTGGTCGCTGCACGGCGAGTCGAAGACAAAACGGCACACGTCCAATACTCTGTGCGCGCTGTTTGCCGGGTCGCGCGATGTACAATAAGCGCGCACCCCCCGGCACGCTGGGTCTCGATTCGCGAGGATACCGCGACATCCTCGGGGAAGGAAACGAAAGAAAGAGCGGCGCGCGCGCGCCGGCCGGTAACGGAAAGCAAATGCTCGGGGCGTTTGTACGACATGGTTGTGATGACATTAATCACGCTCGCAGGAAAAACGATTGGCAGACGGAGCGTCGGGCTCTGCGAGCCTTTCGAATCCGGCGATGCGCGGACGGCAGGGTTGACGGAGGAGGTTTCCGCGAACGGCGGCCGGCGCGAATCGATTCGCGAGGAACAGCGAGGCGTAAAAGCCGACGGGAGCGTCGATCGAGCTCGTCGCGACCGCTCTCTCGCCTTCTCCTGGGACAGCGCGGCTCTCGCACAGCGACCTGCTGCAGTACCTGTATACAGCAATCGTCGTCGTCGTCGTCGTCGTCGTCGTCGTCTTTGCGCAGGACTTACGCGTATACTCGTATCGGCCGCTTTGCATTTCCAGCCGATACACATCGGACGGAGCTCGAGGCCGGTGCACCGCGAGCTTCTTACGGCTCCTGCACAGTGGAGCGACTATGTTATAGGTACGACGGGACGGCGAATAAATCGACTTGTATCAGCGCGCTCCCGTCTCGGCCGATGGTACGTACCTTGTGCGGACAGTAAAGTACTTTGATAGTATACGAGGCTGTAATATGCCGACGAATGTCCTCGCGATCGGAGCTTATTATTTTATTGTACACACTCGTCCGGTCGTGGGCGAACTCACGGCGGTCGATATGCTCATAACGATCTTAATTAATTACACGCGCGCACAAAAGTCGGATAAATATACTCGTATGTGCATTACGATCCTCGAACAACAACTTCATATGCTCTGGTAAATTTTTATTTTCCTCCTCGGAACAACAACCCGCACTCGTGCGGCAGTCCGAAAAAAACGATGACCGCGATAACACACGGGGCAGCTCGCGTGGAGGAGGAGGAGGAAAACCACGCGTACTTATGTACCGCGCACCGACCAAGGAACTCTAACTCGGCCATCAAGGCCTTCCGATCGAAGAAACTAAACTACCTCCGCCGTGTGTACATTGCTGCTATGTTGTGTTGTTGTCGGCGCTCTCGTGCACACGGGCACGTCCTCTATATTGTATACACGCACGCGATGAGCCTGTACATACTCACCGGACACACCCTCGAGGCGTCGAGCGCACGATTCGTCTTGAAATTGACGCTCTCCTAATATAATAGGCAAGTAAGTACATGAACGCCTCCTCGTTCCTTTCTTCGCCCGTCTGATGCACTTACTTGGAGGAGGCGGCGGCGGCCGAGGAATCGGGTGGATGATGCGCTATTATTGTCATCATCGGTTTTTCTCCTCTCTCCTGCCGCGGATGGTCGTCGATTTACGGATTGTTTTACATCGCGAAGGATCCTTCGTTTTGAATACTATGTATTTCGTAACACGACCGACTCTCCGAATACAAATTAAACGAAATTATCTTCCAACGCGTGTGCACGTTCGCACATTTTGAAATTTTACGATTGTGCACTCGTTCGAAGTGAATTTTGTTTGCTCATTTTTATAGAGATCGTCACGATTATGATTTTCAATCCCTGGAAAAGTACATAGCTATTCGTACTCTACACGCATGCACAGGGTACAAGGTGCAGGTATGTATAGAAGCTGCAGCTCGGCGATTGATTAGTCCATCACAGGAAACAATGTCACGATAATATGCCGACTGCAGTGATCAATTCTACCGAGGTTGTGGTGTAATAGCCACGGTATATTATACAGTGGCGTGAATTGCATGCACACGCGATATCAAAACATTCATCGGAAGCATTGAAGATCGTCCAAAGATGGCATTGAATCCGCCCATTCGCAGCCACCACCTATACTATACTTACGTTCGTAGCAAAATCAATGGGGCGCTAACTCGTGAGGTCGCTTCGGGCTTTCCTATTCGTATTATTGTACTATTTTGCCGCGCGAGCGAACGGCGTTTTTCTTGCAAGTATACATGCATCGTCGGAGAGAAAAAGTTTCAGCTGGCGAGTACCTGTACACACGTGTATGGGTGCAGGTTTCAACGAGACGTGCGTGTAATTGTGGCCATTTTCTCGAGCGCGCGCGAAAGTTCCCCCGACGCGCGGACTGATTCCGAGGGTGCAGCACATATATTTCACGCGAAAAAGTTGCGAAGTAACTCTCTCGAGGTGTTAAAGTTTGCGCAGCGGTGCTCGTAAAAATCTCGACCTCTCGTATATATCATACCCTGTACAGCCCGGTATACGTATAGCCGTAGTATACACGACGAGGCCGCAGTGTATAATGGACGAGAAATTTTTAGAAAAGCTCCGCCGCAACGAACGCGGCTTACGTGTCCATTCTACTGTTCCCGAGCGAGAGAGCCGCGAGATTCAATCGAGTCCGATGGGACGCGCGCGAAAAGCGTGTATTCACGTGCCCATGCCTGCACCCTTGTACCGCGGAACAAAGGACGGTGCTCCTCTATCGCGGGGGGCGCCTCGCTCTGCGTCCTCCCCTTTGTTCCTCTATCCGCGTCGTCACACGCTCGGTTGTACGACCGAGCGGCCGGTCAAGCAGTTAGCGAGCCACGAGCTCGTGGGCTTTAGCCGCGACTGAAAAAACAGCTTAGGAGGAGGAACAATGAGCGCAGGCACGTGTTGTGCGTGCACCAACGACCGTTTCGCACGGTGCTCCTGATAGAATTCTCGGAATTCATACTCCAAGGATCCGTCGTAAGCCCCATTTATTCCAACGAGCCCTTTTATCGGCGAAGTTGGGGGTAATCAGAGCCGAAATACCCGTCTTGCCGCGTACTATTTTTCAAAATAATGACAACGGTAACAGCAATATCTCTATTTCCCCAACGCGCCATCCTGCGCCGCAAGTCCATACGCGGCAAGAGATCGCCCGAATGTTCACGACCCGCGGCCAATTTCACCCGTCCCTGCAGTCCCGTCACATAGCCTCACTCTTTGCCGGCAGAGATCAAACAAGCCCAAATCGTCAACGTAGCCGCGCGCGCGCCTCCGCCCCCACACCCCCCTTTATTTTTTTCAGCGACCCCCGAAAAACTCGGCTCCAAATTTCCCGTCCACCCTCCCCCGCCCCGAATCGTCCGGCTCTGAATTTCCGCTCGCGAACGACGAGGCACCGGTCAAAATTCCGCGAAAAAAATCAACGCCGAACGATGAGTCGTCGTCGTCGTCGTCGTCGTCGTCGTCGGCCGACGCGGAGGCCAGCGGCGCCAACGAAAGCGCCCCCCACCGCCGCCGCGGCAGGACGGTGAAAAAGTGTCCCGGCCGTCGGGCCCGAAGAACCACGCTGCCCGAGCCGGCGCGTCTCGCCTGGCTGAGACTGGAGCCGTGTCTGCTGTCGCTGCCGCGCGAGCTCCACCTCGCGATCCTCGCGCACCTCGGCTCCTGCGATCTGCACACGATGCGCCAGGTCTGCGTCTACTTCGAGGAGCTCGCCCGCGACCCGATGCTCTGGAAGGACTACGAGGTTCTTGCTCGTTCTTTTTTCCGTGTGCGCGTGTCTGTGTGTACATTTGCGTGTGCCGTAATGACCGCGGTGGTTGGGTTTCATCGGAACAAGGTCGAGGACAACGAGATCAAGACCAAGAGCGTCATCGGCGATCTGAAGAGGATGCCGTTTTTGAAGAAGATCTGTATAAGCAACAGGTCGGACTGCGACGACATTCTGAGACAGATAGCGGTGTCCAACAGGAATCTGGAACAGCTGTCCGTCGTCGATTGCACGGGTAGGGGTGAGCTTTGTTTGATCGTTGGCGGTGGTGGTGTTTGTTTACTATTCGGACTCCCTCGTGTGGCGTATAATAATCGAGTGGCGAGTTCACCGTACGGTCATGTTCGCGATATCGGGGGGGGGGAAATTCAATGAGTCTGCTCTTGTTGCAACGGGTAAGAGATTCACTCTCCACGGAACAAGGAGTATACAACTAGCCTACGTTATGCACGAAGAAAAAAACAATCTCATGAAAATTACGTGGATCATTGGATGCAAATTTTTTAAAGATTCACCTTTCGACCGTTTCGAGCAACTTTCTTTCATCCGTGTACCCAAGCTAGTGACCGGATGTTCGACTCGTTCTGATCGAAAAGCCACTCAAAAACTCGAAAGAGTATCTTGAAACGAATCGGTGCTGTCTCACCGATTCGCGGTGAATATTCGCGGATCGAAATAGCCAAAAGTAGGTAACCATTTGTGTCACATTAATCGAAGCTCGGTCAATTCCGAACGAAAGATCAGTCGACTGCCCGCCCGTTCCGCTAAAACGTTGCCGCGAAAATACCGACCGAACAAAATCGGGCGTTAATCATTACGATTTTAAAAAACACCAACCCCCCCCTCCCCTCCCCCCCGCCAGGCTCGACCTACGGCCTCCACCTGCGCGCGAGCAACCTGACGCGCATAGCCAAGCGCTGCCGGCGCCTGCACACCTTTCAGATCCTCGGCACGCGTTTTCGCGGCCTCAAGCTGTTCCGGATGATGGCCGAGGCCGGGCCCAGGCTGCGCTCGCTCCTGGCGACGACGACGCGCGCCCAGTTCCAGGCGTTCGCGCGACACGCGAGCCACGTGGCCGAGGCCGATCGCAAGCTCCTCGCGGCCCTGCCGCGGCGCAACAGGCTCGCCACGATGCGGTACCGGGCGCTGGCCGACGCGACGGGTCGGGGTCCCGGGAGGATCACCCTGACCTACGAGGACAGGAGGCTGGGACTGGTCGTGCTGGAGTTGCGGCCGGCGGCGGAGGCGGTGCTGCCGGGGGTGACGGCGGCGCGGGCCGACGAGGACCCGACGAAGCGCGGCCCGTGAAATTTTCGTTCGCGCGTACATGTATATGCGTCGTCCGATGCGCGATGGTCGTTTTCAAAATTGTGCGCTCGCGTCGTTGTTCCGTACGATGATGATGCTGTCGTGTGTACGTGTGTGTATCAAAATGTAAGAGCGCTCTGTCACGTATTTTGGAAAATCGCTGTACAGTTCCGGTCGTTGCGTGTAAATAAACGTGTTGTTCGGTTGCCAAGCTCTCTCTGTGCGTCTAGATTTTTCAAAGTACGGATGAATTTCGTTATTTTGCACGCACTTCGAAGCCTGCTGTGATTCTACGCGCTCGGCGCTTCAATAGTATTGAAATACGCGCTCTGTAAGTGTGTGATCATAAAGTGCGTAGAGAATTACACGCCCAAGTGTGAGTAAAAGGCGTGATAAAATTTACGCACTCCATATAATACATACAATTTTTCAGATTATTTCTACACTATGATTTGTAAAAGGGAGAAAAAATCTAAATTCTGTATAATTCCGTCCTGTATTTATGTATACCCTACTTTGTTACAACGAGTGTCAAAAGACGATGCATCAAACTGAATTATCTTGAAAATCAGTTTGGACTCCACTCTTCTTTGAAGACTTTTTTTTTTATTGATAGTTCGCAGGTACGAAATATCAGACGGCCTTCACACCGATGGAACCAAATTAATGGCGACGCCATGCATCCCAGCTCGACTTTTCAACGACGGCTCTGTCTATACATAGGGTGCAATTAGCGCGCGCCGAGCGACGAAAATCAAACAGAGGCAGAGACGCGCGGGGGAGGAAGCGAAGGAGGGAGGTGACGGAAGGTCGGGGAGCGTAATGGAGCGGAACGGGCCTCCTGCAGCAGCCAGCAGCTGATGTGGAGCGGTCGAAAATTAATGGGATCTCGCGCGCGCGGGGGACGAATTTTGAGTGCTACATGTACTTGAATACGGCCACGGTGGTGTGACTGCACGCTCTAATTGGCTCGGGCTCTCTTGGAGCGGGAAGGAGCTGGATTACGGTTCTTTTTTTTGTTTTTTCTTTTATTCATACTTCCTCATGTTTGATCGATTTACCGATGCGGCCGATGGTGCGAGGAACTAAATTTTTTCATTCGAAATGTATGCATTGCTTTCTCGGATGTTTATTTTCATTTTTCGGGTGGACTGGTGGTAATCGAGCACGCGAATGTATATAACTATACAGAAAAATCAAACTCTTCTGCAATTTCACTTTGAATTACGAGGACGTGATTATTTCGAGGCGAGCGAGCAACGAGTGTGCCACTTCCTTGGAATGAAAAATCATTTGGGTATGGCTTTTTTATTGTTTTTTTTTTTTTTTTTTTTTTTTTTTTCTTTTCTTCCCCTCTGTCTTACTCAGCGTGATGAATTGGCGTCGTACCAGATGAGGTTGGCGTTTTAAGAATAGGAAAAACTTTTTTTTAGAAGCTCGCTCGCCTTCTTTAATCGGTTATTTCTAAGTCTGTGCATTCAGATTCACCTCCACTATCGAATAATTCAAACCAACAGATATATATCGGTCATTTCACAAAAAACTGCGATATTTCATGAAACCTAAGTTTGTAAACAACGCATTTTATTATTTCAAGTGAAAACATTTTTCAAACTGTAAACCAATTTTCTCTAGATAGTCCTGTTGAAATCGAGTCGAAATAATATTTGCCGAAGACGTAGGATGAGAAAAACAGGCCAAAATGTCAATACCGTAAGGCGAAGCATTTAAAATTCGGTTTAGCGTCCTTTTAAGTAGTTTAGGACGATAAAAACAGTTTTTAAAGTGCATGTACAAGGCGTTCCACTCGACGATATTTTTAATTATTAATAAGGTGATCGTAGTGTATAATTTGTACGCAGCACGAAGGCGTTGGGTGTGCATATGTACCAAACTAAATTTCGATGGAAAATTTCTATTTGGGGCTTCAGAATTGCGAAAAAAGTACTATTATGGGAATGCTTTTTTGAATTTTCTTAGAAACCCTATTTAAATTAACATGTGTTTTCTAAAAATGACAAGAAAGCCAAGCCCAAAAGTTTCCAGCTAGTTTAGACCTCACACAACGTAGAATAAATAATAAATAAATTCTGAACACTAAATTTTGAAAATCCTATTTCCTTACACCAAAATATCCCGTTTTTCGTGGAATGACTCATGTATGTATTATGCAATGAAATTACTGAATTTAGTATGAATACATTATCATGTATTACTTATTATTTTATATAACTACATGAATGTATATGTTGTCAAAAACTACTTCATTCAAGTTGCAAGTGTAATATAAGTCTGCTTACAAAACATAATTTCCATTTTTCTTACTCTGTGGTTGATTCCTCACTGCTCAGTACTTATAATACGTGTTCACTCGACGAATGACTAATTAACATTGTTAACAGAGCATCTAGTGAGCTGCGCAGCTCATTGCGCAATATAGAGTGCGCAGCTAAGCTAGGTCACTGACCACTGACTCACTCAGCTGACTAAGCTCACAGTGTGATACAGTCATTCGTCAAGTGAACAGAGCAAGAAATAAGAAGATTATGTTTCGTGAGTAGACTTATCTTACACTTGAAACTTAAGGGAGTTCACCTCTTGGGCACTGTAACAACAAGTGACGGAGCCCAGTACTAATGATAAGTGGAATTACTAAAAACAATTTTATTATTCAGTACATTGATAAACTCGCATTTGTATTATGAT
>JAPYYV010004376.1:0-19863 GCA_030522625.1 Copidosoma aretas
CATCGAACTGTATGAGTCTAATGATTGGGCTGTAGGAGCCTCATTGTATTGAACTGTAAGAGCCCAATGAATATGCGAGCTCATACAGCCCAATATTTCGTTCCGTGCTGCGAATAGAATTTAACTAAATAATTTTAAGAATGTCCTTAAATACCTGTGTGATGTTTTGCTGACAATTTTTTGAGAACTAGTAAGTTAAAGAAAAACTAGTACTCCGTAAAATGTCGCTCCATCATCTATCTACTTTTTCTCCTAAGGTCTTCTTTAAACATTAATGTGTGCACATTGATATCTGATGTATTTACTAATTGAATCCATGATTGAAGCGTGAAGTTCTTAATCACGCATATTTTTATAAGCATGTCTTTTGCAGAGTAGTTTTAAATTGTGAAATGTCAATATTTACTTAACCGAATTGTCACTTCAACAAATCGTAGAATTTTCAGCGAGTCGGTAGACGTTGTTCGAAAAATGGGATTTGTAAAAAAAGCCTAAAATTTTAGTATCCCTTTTATTCCCGACGTATTTTTATTTCTTGAGGTAAATCCAAGTAGTTTCTAAACCGTAAATGATTTAAAGTGTTTTTTATTTTTCCTGATTCAGAGTGATGCAATTTAGTTATCTATTTGGTACTTTTAATTGTAGAAGTGAATAATAGTATATTACGCACTTAGACTAGAAAGTTGCAGAAAGTATTAGATAGTTTTTTTATGTTGTGCAAAGTGAAGCCGAGTTCAAGCTTCTATTTATGTGTTCGTGGTGCGTATGTGATTTTATGTGCCGCTACACTGCAAAGCCAAATCCAAAAAATTTGTCCAAAAGTCGAAAAATCTAGTAATTGGTTTGAAATTTCGTACTCGGAGGTTTTTGGGGCACTTATTACCAATTTATTGACAAATTAAAAAAAAATAAGCCCTTATAACCACCTCTATATAAAAAATTTTGTACATAATTAAGAGTGGAAATCGCAGAGACGCTTTGAACACTATAAGTAAGATTTGTTGCAACAGCTCAAAACAGTCAGATGGCAAGGTTAGCTAAACGAAAAGAATATTGACGACAGAGTTGTCAGAGATAAGGAAGGTTGACGCAGACCTAAAGGTTCAAAAGACATCTGCGACAAAGGAGCAAGTGCTGGTACATGCAATAAACACCAAATGGCAGAAACAGAGGCTACAACACAGGGAAGACATGGGACAGACGCAGAAGTCGACATAAACAATGGTGACGATAGTAGCAGCGCACACTATGGCAAAGGCGACAGCAGAAACGATGACAATGATGACATAGAGGTAAGAGGTATTGTAATCAGGCGAGGAAAATCAGAGAACGATGTAAATCGTGTAGTATACCTTAAAGATGATAGGGTGATGCAGTAAAAATTCAAGTATAAAGATTATAATCAGAAGAGGAAAAAAAAAGATGCGAGCTAGAAATAAAAGGGAGCTGTACAGCAAACACAATTAAAAGAACAATACGAGGAAACAAAGAGTTACAAGAGGAACATGAAAAAGTAGATAGAGGACCAGAAGTTACAAATACTCATAGGCATAAACCATTTAAAGAGTAGCAAACCGGGTTAATGATATACAGGAGATTAGTAGGCAGGGAACTAACTCAGGAAAAAATACAGTAGTGAGTACAAACAGTGTGAGTAGCAACGACACTGAAAATGTAAATATTGTAACAACAAATACAACAAACATAGACATAAGTACTTGCAAAGCAAAAGCGTTCGATGGGCTAGGAAACGATGGATTTCATGTAAACGATACAAGTGATGAAAATACAACGCGGACATTGGAAGGTATGAATGAAAGTGAGTTAAGAGACGAGAAAAAAGAGAGAGGGCAAGAAGGAAAGATACACGTATTGTAAGAGAGATATACACGGTCGTAAAAGGTATGATAAGAAATTTTGCATCATAAAATAAAGTAGAAGCAATAAAAAACTACGGGGAATCTTAAATGATTATATTTATGGCTAGAAGATGACCTCGCAGATAGAGAAAAATAAGGAAATAGAAGCACGTAAGAGGTATATTAAACTTAAGATCGGTGATCAATAGTTGGAGTGGGATGAATTGAAGGATGATCTAGTTCAACAAAAAGAAAGAATAAAAAGCCGGGTTCATTAAAAGGAAAAGGACAGTTTATAATGGAGTGCAGAATGGGTTAGAATGATTTTCGTAGAATCTAGCATGTTCAGGAAAATCAGGGAGGTAAAAAATCATCTTTATACGTTTGAATTAATAGTATTTCAGAAAACGTAGGTAAAAAAATGTAATGCAAACGAATAAAAAAATTAACTAAACAAAAAAAAAAGATAAGCATTGAGCAGCAGTAGTTAAACAGGAAAAAAATGGAGCTGAAAGAGGTATTTTAATTCGTAATGAATAAAGTGCGATTAAAGACAGGGTTGAAAAATAATATCTAGGTTTGATTATAAAAGGTTTTAAATTAGAAATTTATAGAAAAATCAATGTAATCGTCGTATCAAAAGAAAATCATGTAGAAATTTTTTAGATAGAAGTGTGAATGAGGAGGGCGAAGGACTGCATAAGTTTTGCAAAGCATCGAGTTTTAGTACTAAAAACGGAGCAACGCAATAGGATTGGGACAGGATGTACACGTTTACAGGCGATAACGTCAACTAAGTTCTCGATCTGTTACTCGAATTTAAAAAGGAACAAGTAAGTGTTATAAGTAAGATAAAAGCTACCCTGAGGACAGAATCAGATCACCTTCCAGTAGGATGAAACATAGCAGGAGAAAATTAAAAGGATGCGAACGAAGTGAAAACTAGAAAAATATCAGATAAAAGAGTTTCAATGAAGTGGGTAAAGACTCAAATTATCAAGTTCAATAATGAAATAGGGAAAAGGGAATATAATACAAATATGGAGGGCATGAATATGAAGAGAAAAAAATATGAAATGAACTCACAAGACATATTTTAAAGGTCGGCAAAGAACTCAAGATAATTCAAAAACAGGTACAGAATTGACAATTGAATGGTCGAAGATCTTAGAACACAGAAGAAACGAGTATGAGCAGCGCTTAAAAAATTAGCAAGTTCAAAGAAGGAGGAATATAAAGGCGTTCTAAAAAAAAAGGAGAAAAAAATACAGGTAAACTTGAACTACAAAGAAAAAAGGGATGAAAAGTGGTAGAGAGTGAAAGACAATAGGGAAATGCCTGAGTTTTAGAAAGAAGTCGGACAGTTTGGACCAAAGAAGGTTTATCTCATTGTATTCATAAATATAAAATATTTTTACATTTAAGTTCTCATTAATTGATATTTTTTAATAAAGATGTTTGAATTACCCGCCCTCCTCATTTACTTGTCGTTTAGTGACTACTTATGAGTATAAGCTTCCCATCCTTATCGATAGATTTATACATGTTCAGTACTCGTGCAAACATATACATGCATGTGCGTGCAAATGTGTAAGTCATATCTATTTTCTTATATTATGGGGTTGGATTTAAAATGATTTATCAGAAACTATATAAGTACAATCTTTAATATTTCTCTTTTAAGAAACTCATTAAATCGGGTAACAATTTTTGTTCACAATAACAAAAAAGGGCAAAACTTTTCAAATCTTTTTTTTCATCAGAAATACATCATATTACAACCAAAAATAAGTTCACGGAGGAATAATACAGAACTATAAAATTTTTTCTTAACACCTCATAATCTAACGATTTTAATTAACTATTGTTTCGCTAATTCACTTTGCTTGTAAAAATATTATTTAAAAAATTTTTTTCTTATTTCACTTAGCATTAATAGTTTATTTCATTGTATGTGATTAAAATTCTTTTTAATTTGTAATTTATACAGCACTTTAAACATATGTGTTGTTCAGTAACACGGTAACACTATCGATGTTGCGCAAAAAAAGGATTACTACAACTATCACCATGAATCATGTAAAAGGAAATAGACAGATCTATACGGAGTTTATGACTCTTATGAGTACATTAAAGCCAACGCAATAAAAAAATCCCTGACTAGTTAGTTTTTTTCCATAGTTTTTCTAGCTTTTGGAAATCGGCTGCAATATGTGACGTGTCTTATTCTTGATGTGCCCATATACTGTCGTAAGATCGTTCTATAGATCAATAGTATTTTGACAGCTCTGGTGTATCGTAATAACCCTTTACTAGTTTGGAAGGTAGACTATGAGTTACAGCTATATATGGTGGTAGGGACTTTATATCTTTGCGCCCCTTTATCCCCCCTTTCATCACGCGCAAATTCGTTAGATTTCTACGTGATTTGCATGATCGACATTTTTTTCTTGACCCCAATGCCCCCTTTCCCCCTGTCGCACACTCCTCCCGTATTCGCTTGATTTTCCAAAAAGTTTTGTTTATTAGATATAGTTTTGAAGATTTAAGATCTTCAGCCCCCTTGCCTCACTGCCACCACTGGAATCACGGGAAAATTCGTTAGGTTTTTACGTGATTCGCACGATCGTCATTTGTCTTATTTAAATCAATCGCTACCTTTAAAAACAATTTTCTAAACAATGTTATCAATACTGTTTTTATTGTTTAATTCTAATATATTAGGATTTTCACATTTAGACAATGCTTTACATAATCGACCATGAGAAAATAGAGGTTTATTAAAAGAAAGGCCTTGAGATTTTTTTACTTATCGTCATTGACAATGCAAAAACCACAGAAAATTGTTTTCTTCATAAAAGAAATAGCTTATTATACTTTTTATCTTAACATAATGTAATTCTTGGAATGAATATTTTATTTCCAATAAGTTCACCTGCAATGATTTTGGCTTAAATATTAAATTTATATAATTTAGTAAGTTTACATCTTGTACCATTACGGAATCCATTATTTATACTTAAATTTCGTAATAACATTAGTTTCGTTCCTATTTTAAATTAAATTCATGTGTTCCAAGACCCCTTAAACATTGTCGAATACTTCTATTAGAAAATTGATATAAATACCATCATTAGATTTGTCAACACCTTTTTAAGTTGCCTTGTCTATGCTATAATACTTTACAATGTTTTTTTCTATACCATTTAAAATCATATTATCTAAGAAAAATCAGTATTTATTACAAGTTGTTAATATTGCACTTTTTAGTATCAAGTTTTTAAATATTTCTATACTTTTTAATATACGTCAGTCGATATCCCATTTTCAGGAATATTAAAAATTGTCATCTGTCCATCCACAATATTTGATAATAATATTCAAAAACTATTGTGTGTTGATTGCATATTAATTTGTAATTTAAAAACATGGCCACATAAATAAAGATTCGATTGTATAGTAATTATTGTACTTATTTTACTATTTTTAATTATCAGTAAAATTTGAGAAAAATATCCATCTAAAAATATCATGTTGCTAAAGGATATATAATTGTTACATCAGTATTGTAGAATTTTATGAACGATTTCTAATGCTTTTTTGCAATCATTAAAGCTCCATTCCATATAATCAAATCTTCTTCTTTTTTTTCCTATCAGTTTCGGAGTCTACGGATGAACTTTCTGTGTTATTTAATTCCAACAGTAATTTAAAAGTCCTATGACTTGTCAGACCTTTAGAATGTAGTATTTACGTAATGCCTGCCCATATCATTGATGTAATTTTTTGTTGTTTTGAAATAAAATAATAAATTAACACCTTGTACAAGAATAGATGGATAGAATATATTCATGATGCATTCAAAAATTTGTAGATCAAAACCCTTAAGATCTTCAAAAATTTTACCGATTACACTTTTGTAGCTAAAGAATTGAATTTGAAGAAAAAAAAATAAAAAAATAAATAAAAAAAAATTGATATTGTTAGTAATATTAAAATTTTTAGATCGATTTATAGCAGTCTCTCCGCAAAAATTGTAGCAAAGAAATGTTCACTTTACACTAAAAGTAATGAAGTAAGAATTTTTAAGTAAAGATTGGTTAGTTTATGAGAGCTATCCTTAAGTATCTTATCTGATAGTGATATTTGAATATCTCAATAAATTTTTTTTATTCTTAAACAATGTTCATTCATTTAAATACTATTATTATTGCATTCTTATACTGTTCATTTTCCTAATAAATAATATTTGTAATCGAAAAAGTATAACAATTACTTATATTATGAACAGATACAATTCGAGGTGAAAAATCGTGGCTTCGATTGTATCCAGCGCATGATCTGACGAGCTGCGCGAGTTAAATTAATTTTATCCATTGGAAATATAGATGACTCTATCTAACAAGAAGGTGTTGCATATTGCAAAGGTGTTCGGTTTGCTAAATAGTTGCCATTTGTATTGAATAAATTGAAAAAAGATAAAAAATTAACGTTTTTTGCATTTTATTCAATAGTTTTGAGGTTATGGCAGAAAATGGTAAATACAATAGTTGTAGAGCTTTGAATCATCTACAACTTTTAGATTTAACTTTTCCGATACAAACTATAGATTTCGTTGTGACACGGAAAAACCGTTATTTTTCACGTGTCGCACTTAGTAAATTAATATACGTTTGAAAGAAGTTATTGCGTTCCCATAAATTGTACAATAGTTTTTATGTACAATTTGACGTTGAATACAATAAACATGCCGAGAACAAAAAAATGTTAAAAATGGATTTAAAAATTTTAGTTGTTAGTAACAATATCAATTTGATGATGATTTTTTTTATTTTTTATTTTTTTATTACTTAATCGTTTAGCTACAAACGTGTAATCGGTGAAGCTTTTGTAGATCTTAAGGATTTTGAGCTAAAATTTTTTGAAAAAGACTCGAAAATCGAAAAATTTGTTTAGATCCGCTGTATTAACGAAAATAAGCAAAAAAATCCCCAGACACCTATCTTTTATTTTTCGATGTAAGAAATGTAAAAAAAAGTTTCAGCAGAATTGGTGATGTGTTGGTCAGAAAGTGTTCGGTATGTAAAAGAATTACCCATATTCGTAAAATCCGTAACGTTTAAAGTATATGTCTCTTTAAAATTTGCGTTAATAGCACCATTTTTGAGAAAATAATTTAAAAAATTTGAGAACTTATAGGATAAAATAGTAAAATATTGTTTGATATGAATTACAATACATTAATCACAAGACTTCTAAGTGCATTCGAGTGATACTGCTGACTGATAACAAATTTTAGGTAGAGACAAGAAAAATATAAAATGGCAGATCCAATGCGGTAGCTTACATCTTTAAAGTTTTATATTTTTTACAGTAAGAAAGTACTATTGTAATTATGGTAATAGAATATGATGGTAAATTAGGGCAAACGCAAAAATTAAAAATCTATTAGTATCAGTAGTTCTATTTAGACAGTTTCATAATGTAGACAACAAATCAACACACATCTTGCTTTTTTGCAGCTTTTAAACTTGCATAAGTACGGTTATCTCTACGTTTATTATCTCTAAGTATATGGAGAAAAAGTTTTTTGATTCATACTCCTGTACAATTTTTATACATTATGAAATTATAAGTCTGGCATCGAAGAATAAAAATGTGCCACCATACTAAAAAACTATATATAAGAACATGCAAAATAATTCATGATAAAAAAATTTGGACTTGAAAACTAACCTTGACATAAAATCTGATGTTGATTGATTGTGCATGAAAAAAATCAGTCATAAACACAAATTGAACAGCAGATAATAGACAGCAACTTATTAGCATTAATTTATGAATATTTTAAATAGTATTGTAAATTTTTTGTTCGTTTCTTTGTTAATTTATGACCTTTCGTCACAAAGTTTATTCACGTTTGAGTATACGTTCTTGTAAGGCTATGTATTTACTTATCATTTATAGTAAATATAAGTATCTAATTTTTTGTTTATTTATTTATCAATTTTTTCCAATCATAATTTTTTTTATCATACAAAGAGAATAAAATAATGGAAATAAGGTTTTAAACGTATGAAACTAATAAATATTCATTAAAAAAATTTTAGTATCATTTTTAATTTTAATTTTATACCAGTATGGTGGAATATGTCTGAAGTCTTTGGTTCATTGACTATGTGAGTGTCTATACAACTCTATTCCCTGTCAATAATTTTTTTAAGGTTCTATATATGTATATAAATGTACACGAATGCACACATTGATAGATACAGACATTTTTACATACGCTAAGTCATTCTTGTATTCATACGAAGATTACTAAAATCATGCACAAAAGCAAACATGCATACACACATTAGTAAATAAATAATGAAATACACGCATACATCGTTTTGTTCATGCATGCACATATACATGCAAACACACATACAGACATACGAACGTTTAAAAATACGTTATTACTTACACACATAAATGCATACATAAATAACATGAATACATACATTTATAAATATGTTAATCATAGATACAAGCATACACACTCACATCGATACTTGCATGCATACATTTCTCCGTACGTAGACGTATACGGACATGCATACATAGATAAATGTACACGTACGTATTACTTCTTATCATATTTTTATTATTATCAGCATATACGTACATACAGGTATATGAACAGACATTTATAAATAAATACTTACATTCATACGTATATGCATACATTTATTCATAAACCATGAAAAGCACTTCAATCGTGGTGACCGGCGTATACAGCTGTAAGTCGTAAACACATAATAGTAAAAAAAACTGCTGCAAATTATCTGGCACAAACCTTTCTCATAAATCCTTTATATTCATATTTTTTTTGCTGCCTATAGCTAAAATATACTTAATGAATATCTTAAAGAAATGGTAAAGTACTAGGTATTCTGCCTTTCTCTTAAATTATCTGAGCTATTATTGTTTTTTGTCAAAAAAGGTTTTATAACTAGCTCCTAGAATTAATTTTTTTTTTTAAAATCGACTTTTAAATAAAGCTGTTACCATAAAAAGAAACTTTTTATCCCTTAATAATATCGATCTGGCAATACATTATCAAGTTATGACGAGCAGGAGTGTTTGGCAATGGTCGGGGCTATCGTCAAATATCGGCCCTTCATAAAGGATCAACCATGCCTACGTACTGACAACAAAGGACTGAGCTAGTTACGCACGGCCAAGGAGTCTCGTGACAAATTTAAACAATGGGCTTTTCTGCTTCAGAAGGACAACCCTACTATAAAGCATTGCCCAGGCCGCGAGAATCAGTTAGCAGACTTTCTTTAAAGGAACCCGGTGGATGAAGTATCCGATGACCTCAAAAGAAGATGATGTCAAAAGAATCTTACCGCCAGCAGTCAGACAGCAGGATCAATCTATGCCAGCCTGCTGTAATACTGACGTTCTGCCTCTGTTCGATGATATTCAAGATGCCCAACTCCAAGATCCAGTCTGCCTCGAGATCCATCAGAGAATTTACCAAGTAGCTTAGTCCTTAAATCTCACTCCACAAGACACACAGTTCCTGTCCTGCAATGTCATCGTCAACAGACTAATTTAGCAACGCGTAACCAACGAGTGTTCTTGGAAGGTCTACGTGCCTCAAATTGAAGTTCCCCTAGTGATCTACGAATTTCACGATTCTTACCACGCGGATCATCCAGGAACAGACGAAACACTACGCATCATCAACAAACATAACTACTGGCCGGGAATACATCTGGGGATCAGGCGCTGCGTCAGAGACTGTAGCGCCTGCTACAAAAAAGCCATTATCCCGCAGGGAACAATGAGATCACGTTATTCCAGGCAACTGTGGGAGATGATAGCTGTTGATATGATGGGCCCATAGCCAAAAAGCTTGAAGGAACAGCTTTTTATACTTGTTACATATCTTTTCAGCCGGTAGGTCGAAGCTTTCCCTATTGGCTCATCAGAAGTATCCCGTTTGACCAAGATCATAGAAGACGAGGTTTTCACATGATTGGGTTATCCTCGTGCTATTCTCGACCATAATGGTTATCAGCCAGTTTATCAGCCAACACTGGCAATATGCTTGCACTCGTTAGGAAGTCCAGCAGTGGACCACTTCATATACCATCCTCGGGCTGACCCGACGGGACAGCGCAACCAGGAGATCAAAAAGGGGTTAAGGTTGCACTTGCATGTAAGAGTGCTAACTACTTTGACTCCTGTAGCTCTGCCACTGCTCGAAAAAATTTATTACGAACTCTTCAAAACGGGGAGGCTTGTTACCGTTAGACCTACCCTTCACTATAATTATCAATTTCAAGCATAATTATTAGTTTACACTTATTATTGCTTATTGTTTTACATAAATTTATCTACGAACATTCAAACTTTGCGCCGCGTTAATAATTCAAATTTCCGCGTCCGATTCAAGTGCGTGCGCTTCGTAGTACCCGCTACCAGCCGCCAAGTGGCGAGCGCTTGGAATCGACACTACCGCTAGCGGGTTAGAAATCTCTAGTGCTCGTAAGAGCTCGCTCGACTGCTCCGAGAGATTCGCACGCTCGGCGGTCAATGAGTAACACGGCAGTGGCTGGAGTAGCATACGGTCAATATATCCCACTGTGCATTAAAATTACATCCTAGCTGTCTTCACTCTCTTTGTGCCTTAACTCTCTATCCTATCCTTGTACTTGCCAATACACTGACGAGAGCAGCCTTCATGACCCCCCACCCCCCTTTGTCTTAAGACATACACTGAAAAAAATGGGAGCGAGTAGTCTACCCGAAAGAGAGCGCTTCTCTCCTGCAACTGTCAGCAGCGCACAGCTTATGCGAAGATACTCCAAAGACACATTTGATGACTACTGTGAACCCGTGAATTTGTAGCCTTTCCAAAACCAAAGCCAGGTGTCTTAGGTGCTCCTCCAGCGATTATGAGTATACAATGATGTCATCCAAATAGACTAGACAGAACTCTCCGAGATACCCAGTGAGAACTTTCGGGCTCATCAAGCGCTGGAAAGTGCCTAGTGCTCCCTCCAGTCCAAATGGCATGACCTGGAACGGGTAGCAGCCACCTGAGTGAGTAACGAACGCAGTGTATGGGATGGAGTCAGGTGCTATGGAGATCTGCCAATATCCGCTCTTGAAGTCGAGCTTGGAGAAGCATACGGCAGCTCCGACGTCCTTGACCGTATATAAGGAACGTATTGCGATGTATCCTCGGTGATGAATTTCAGCCGTCCGTAGTCCACGCAGAATCGCATCGTGCCATCTTTTTTGGGTGACAGGACTATGGGAGAGCTATAGGATGAGAACGAGGGTTCAATGATACCTCCGGCTAATATCTCCTGTACTTGCTTCTCGATTATCTCCCGACGCTTTTCCAAGCAAGGATACGGAGCCAAGAGAAAAGGTTTGTGGGGCTCAACTCGGATCTCGTGTTGGATCGTACGAGTTTGCCGTCACTTCCCAGTTATGAGTCCAAAGACCTTGACGTGTTCTTGTAGAAGCTTGAAAAGGCTTGGGCGCCGGCTTTTGGAGAGTCTGTGCTGAACCTGACTTAGATACAGTGACGGTTGCGTTTCTGTTGGCGGCCGTGAGATGAACAGGATGGTCACTCGTTGGTCTTGTCCAAAGTAGAGTACTCCTCGAGTCATATCCAGGATCGATTGTTCAGCAAGCAGGGCGATCAGTCCTATCACCTACTGGTGCCGTATGTTTGGTGGGACAAGAAAGTTAAACTGAAATGGCTTTCCTTGGATTTATCGTTGAACAAGCCGACGATACCCGTGAAAAAGAATTGAATTTATTCACATAAAAAGCAATGATCGTTTCTTCTTCATGACTGTTTCATTAGTCTTTTCTATATACTAAATAAGGGTATGAGTTATAAAATATATTTTGTGTAGTTTACCGACAAAGTAGGGGTTTAATATGAATTAACAGGAACATAAACTTAAAAAGGATGAATATTCAACCTTTATTAATTAAAAACAAATCAAAATTTATAACTTTGTTGCAATACATCAAACTTTTAGTACATTCCTAAAACTGTTTTATCAATAAATATAAAACTTATTGAGACCGTCTGTAGGCCTTCATATAGGACGATCGTGATCATCTACCACAAGTATTAAAACAAACGTTGAAGACTTGAAATCAATGAAAAGCACAGAAATTCCCGTTTAAAAAAGTGTTTAATCTTCGAAAATATGCATACATGCAGTATTCAAATATTTGAACAAAACTTTGTTTCCAACTCAAATAAGTATCTTTAATTCGTACTTTAATATCTTATTAATCAAGCATGTCAAAGGAGGACTCTACTAATATAACGAATAAAGTACAGTAGTAGAGAGTCCTCTTTAACAATTGTATTTCATTATGTTAAGCATTTGCATTATCTCTAAACATTTTACATTCTATTGATTTATCTTACAGAGCTTTTAATTTACAGTGCTCTACGTATTAAATCTAAAATAGATTAAGATGTAAAGATAAAGTATTATTAGAAACCTTTTCTCAAATTCAAGAGCTTTACTAAAAGTAATCATCAGGGTGTGCGGGTTTGCGCGCTCTGCGCGCCAACCCCCATGCTTCAATATTTTTATTCTCGTGTCTGAATAATAAATAGAACAATTCATTTTTAATACACATACATGCGTACAAACAGATAACCAAAGCAATTTCATAGACTGAACTGTTGTCTCTTAATGAATTTTTTAAATTATTTTTGTATGCCTCTTTCCTTATTACCATCCCTCTTTTTTTCCTGTTTAATTTTTCAATAGCTCTCCGAGACTCATTCAAATTTTACGTTTGTTTATTTTTTTCATGTCTTATTATTCTATTCATGCATTTTGCGTTAGTCTTTAATTCTATCTTTACTCTCTCCTTTATTTTTTTAGTATTCTATGCATTTATTTATAATCCATACTTTTCGCTCAATTATTGTAAAATCATTTTTATCAATTTGCAATGATGTGTAGCTTACTAGATTTTTTCATTTTTAGTTCTTCTGCTACCTGTGCAATTAAATTATGCAACCTGTCCTATTTTTAAAAAAAAATTATTTTATGTGTATATTCGCCTACTAGCGCACTCTGCTTGCCAATTTTCTAATTATTTGTATTTATAAGATAAATCATTTTAATAATTATATAAATATATAAAATTTCTTCTAATAATAATCAATGATTCTCTTATTTATAAAAGAAGCTGATAATTGTTTTATTCTTTAATTTAAGAAATGATTATCAAAATATATTTTAATCTTTTTTTATCCATGAATATTCTAATTTTTTTATTTTGCTACTGTTTTGAAAATATTTCTTTTAAACAATTTTTATTTCGAAAAATGATAGAACATTGAAAATAACGATGCTTGGGCTAGGATTTCGGACAGATACACAGACCTGATGGATTGTGATTTTAGATAACAAATAATCAACCTTAACTTAGCACATATTACAGAGTGCATTTATATAGAACATATATGATACCTATTTTTGGGTTAACTCACCGGGTCTTTTTTAATATCACTATGACTTTAAATACTCATAGATTAACTATAAAAGTTATGACGAATATACTAAAAATAATCAGACATTTGAATGAATTTCGTCACATCTATATTGCATTATTATAAAATGACCTATATACTCATATTAGTACAGTAATTCCGCTGATTCAAAGCATTTACGATCATAACATGTTTGGCAAACTATTGAAACATTTTTACAATTGCGACCATTCTATTTGAATAGCTTTCATAATTCCTAGTGATTTTTTTTTTTTAGCTAAAAAGACTCCCACTGTTTAAAATATTTTGACAGCATAAATTCTAACATTTTGTTATTCTTGACTAAATTTTCTACTGGATGTATTGGATGTATAGATATAACATTGATATAAGATTATCTATATACTTATATGAGTACAATAATTCCGTGGATTAAATGAACTTATGCTCTTTACATTTTTTGAGCACTATTTACACATTATATACAATAACCACCATTATATTTGAAAATCTTTTATAATCCTAGTGATTTTATTATTTTCTTCCAGCTAAAGAAACTCCCTACTGTTTGGAATATTTTGACTGCGTAAATTCCAATGTTTGGTTATTACGATCAAAATTTTTCTACTCTAAGTATTGTAAAATTTGTAAATGAAATTTGAAACATTTATTACAGACATAAAATTAGTTACATTAAAGTAAGTTATTATTTTTTTACGGGTATTCTTTTTTATTTTTTTCAATACTCATATTTAAAATAATGTTAATTCATAAAATAATGTATTAAAGATATAGACAGTAAACATTAAACTTCAGAAAAATCTCATTTTTTAAAGAACATATTAAAGAAAAAATATTTAAATAGGCTTAATGTAAAAAAAGTTTTAATAGATTGACACATTTGAATAGACATATATCAATTCATAATAAAGGAAATGAAAAAAAAATTTACAAAAAATATTGTACGGGTTTTAAAAGATAAGACTGTTTAAGGAGCTTTGGAGTTTCGCTCAGTGGGGCGAGGAACGGGGAGTCCCTCGTTTCATATACGAGTCTCCGCTACGTATGTGCAATATAATTTTATTATTTAATTCATGAAAAATAATCTATGATTAAGAACCGCACTTCTCAGTCCATGCCCTAGTTCTTAACTTCCAATGCATCCATTTCGAATTCAAACAGATCTGTTTTTATCCTTTATTTATTTCCAAAAATTAACAATTCCTTTTTTATTTTTTTATTTTCAGTATATTTCTTGTCCTTTATTTAACCAAGTCTTTCTGCATATGTTTTCCGTCTTCAATATGCTAGGCGCCTTGAAAACGTCATTAAATAATTTAAATAATTTGAGACAGTTACTTCTCAGATTGCCTACTGTTACACCTCCTGTTTTATTTTATATTCACTTATCGCCTATTTCTTAGACAAATAAACTTAAAAGTACCAGGCTTCATGAACGCACTTGCCTTTTCTTTTTCATAGTTTTGAATAAATTTGTTAGCCCCTGGCCGTAACTTACTTTTCTTTTTGTATATGTTTTGATTCTTTTAAACATTTTTGTTATTTTTATACTCATTTCATTTGAATTTTTTCTTTTTTAATTAAATTATTAGGTAAAAATATGGTATATTGTTCTTTGTTTTCTTCTGATAGCAGCCTAACTCTATTTTATTATTTTTTACTTCTCTTCCGATTTTTCTACATTTTCAGCGATTATTATTTCTTAAATCTTGTATGGTACATTTAAAAAGCCACTCCTCTGTAGTTTTAAAGTACTTCTATTTCTTCCTTACCTTGTGAATTTGATAGATTTATGCTATTGCCTACGCTCTGATTATATGTGTGTTAGTATATAAGCTATGAAGTTTGTTTGTCAAATCAAATGTCTATATTATTTGTAAATTCTTGAATCAGTTTTCCATAATTTTGTCTTCTTTTGTATCTTTTCAGTGTTTTATTTTTTGCAAGTCTTTTTTTTGAACGATGGATATATTATTGTAAAAAATTACCCTAACAAGCTCCATAGAGCAAATTCTTAGCATACATAATGCCGAGGGAAGATTAAAAACCTTTAGGAGTAGTTTTTTCCGTGTAGAAATTTGAATGCGTCAGCAGAAAAGCATGTCTTATCGTTAATTTCAGAATTTTTTTAAGATCTATAATGATATGTGTAAAATTTATCTAACTAAGATCCAAATAATAATTTTCGTTTCAATATATAGGATTATTTACACGGCTTTTATAGGTACAATCATAAATTTTTGGTATACGATTATGAATATCGTTATTCTGTTTATTATTATTAATTGCTACATAATGAATTTTCATAGAAATTGGTTTTTCATATAGGTATTTTTATACTTATAAGAAAGTAATAGAGTTGTCAAAATTTATTACGAAAGGAAAAACATGTTTGGGAGGAAGCTGGGGGAAGGTAGGGGGAATCTGGTGGGGAGCTAAGGGGCAGCTAGGGGGGGCGAAGAGGAGTGGGTGAGAGTGAGGGGGAGCTATCTTAAATTATTTGAGGTTATATTTCAAGGGGAAACCAAAAGAATTTTATCTTATTTTGGGAGGGGGATGGCGGGGGGGAGATAGTACTCACCCTTACACCATACAACTATATAACATAGAAAGATATACACTAGTAAGGATCAGCCCCCCTGCGCGCGCCGCGCGCCAACCCCTATATTCCAATATTTTTATTTTTATGTCTAAATATTTAAAAAAAGAATTCATTTTTATACACATATTAGTAATTTTAACGAATTTTTAAATTTTCGATTTTTATTTGAAATAGAATATAAAATCAAATCATTATATTTATAATCATTCTTCTTATTTCTATGATCTGCCAATATTAGGTTAATAACCGCGTGACTCATAATTAAAGATAACTTTTCTTATTTCTAACTAATTAAAACCAACAGTATCAAAACTTCACATTTTTGTTATATCATAGTTATTATCACGGTAAGCTTAAACTAACTTCAAATAAAAAATTCGAGTACTACCAATTTTTTTTTCCAATTCAATCTGCTATGTTTAAACATCACATCTCAATACAAATTAAAATGTTCGGTTGATATCATTTGAAAAAAAAACACATTTCATTATTTTACGAAAAAAAATCGATTTTTTTCTTCTAAAACTCGCTTTTTCGAACTATATTTAAATAAATGTTGCTCCCATTGCTGATGGGATGGTTTGCTTGCACTCTAAAAAAATGTTTACAAAGTATATAAAAACAAAATTCTGGACTTGAAGGAATAAACGTTGGTTACGGGAAAATAAACGTGAATTTGTACAATTATATTATTTGTATGTAAACATATGTTAATCTACATAACTTTACAGTATGAAACATAATAATCCATTATTTGAGTATATTGTTAAATAACAATGATAATTTGCATATGAATAACCCACAATCAGATGATTTTTAAATATGCAAACTATTATAGCAACAAACAGTACGTAAAAGTTTTTTGGCACATTCCGGATGATTTCTAGAAACTTTGTTATTATCCTTCATTTTGTTAAAATCAAAATGGACAGATTCCATTGCTTGTTCACTAAATGAGCCTAAATCTACTCCGTTTTTTCGCAAAACTGCTGTACGTGAAAAAAAAACTGCATGAATTTTCAGAGTAACATCAACTCCTAATGCCATGTAACTTTCTTGAAATGATGCTATATGTTTTTTGTATCTTTCATAAAGAATATTTCCAAAACACGAATCTACAATATGCTTAAAATCTTCGAAAACTGTAACGTATTTTAATACACCTATATTTTTCCTGCTGCGTAGAATATCTACATTATCCAGAAGGTTCTTACATGAATTACCTCTAAAAGCTGGATCACCATAAGTGACTTCACGTTCAGCATAACAGGCTTTTTCCCAAGCAAGAGATTCTTTCTTACAATTTTTTAACATGTGTGGATATAGCGTGTTAACTTCACCAAGCATAATATGCAGTTCTGGTGGTGGAATTATGTCTAAGATGTCCTTGTCTTCTGCAGTTGTTATGAGCGGTGGATTTATACAGTTATAAAAATTCTTGGTTTTCTCTTTTAAAGCTCCATTTGCACACAAATCATTATAATTTTTCAATACATTTTGTGGAGATATGGAAAGTCCGCACGTGTTGAGCTTGCCTTTTTTTGCGTAGCACCATGTACATGGAAATGAGCTACTATGTGGCATGATAGCAACTGGAATATTTGTGAGCTGGAGATCCGTTGCGATCGCAGCTTGAAAGGACTTTAAATTTCGCTCAGACCAGAGTTGACTAACGTCTCCATAATTTTCTTGAGAATGTGAAGCGATCGCTAATATAAATAATTTTTTAACCCCAGAATACTTGAATCTCTTTGCAGCTATACCATCTCCATAAGTAAAATGTGAAGATTCTCCAATCGTTCTATTAGTTGTTTGAATAGAGGCAAACTTTAAAAATCGGCCACCTCCATCGATGCCCATTTTCAACCGAGTGTTTTCCACTTCTCTTTGTTCTTGAACATGTTTAATAAAAGTTTCAAGATTCTTACAATAGACGACAACTTCAGCAGCATTTGAAACATTTTGGCCTTTCACGTTAACGAAAGCAAAATCTTTACAAATGAAAAAGCTATCAAGGTTGTGAGTTTTGCTGCGATCTTTATATTTGCGCCAGACTCAATCACTTTTCTATTTCCAGATGCTACACGCATATCAGATGCAAAAGAGTCAATCTTACGATTACTAAGATTCAGATTAGTTTGTATCCTGCAAAGATCGTTGACTGAAAATAATAGGCGGCGCTTCAAATTATTTTTTTCAGATTTTTTTACTGTAACACGTAGTGGCCAGCCATGAAGTTGAGAAAGTGCTAATTCCAAATTTTGGATTATTCATTTTGTCCTCTACTTTTTCCTTGATTGCTGATGAAATCACTTTACTTTAAACCTTTAATTCTGATTCCGATATACAAGAGACTAGATTATGAACTCGGGTACTTGTATTACACTTATGAGATTTTTCTTTTGTTATAACTGAAATTCAGACCGTACATTGTTTTGCAGATATTGTAGATATTGGCAGTTCTGAAATAAAATAAAATAAAATAGAATATCTTGTAAGTTTCAAAAATACGTCCTTGTCTGAATCATTACCACTTACTAGATTACTGATTTTCATCAGACTTTTCAGAAGTAGTAAATTGATTGCTTTGTGCTATCAGACAGACGTCACAGTTACACTTTGAATTGTCTTTCGATCTTGTAGCTATATTAATTTTTTCGTGGCGTAAGATTTTCGATACATCGGGTAATTCAATTACTTTCTTTACAGCTTTAGAGAAAGAGATTTTTTCGACAGGTACTGCATAAAGCTGTTGGTAATCTGTCATCACGGAGATCTATGGAGCACCAAAAAAGATCGGCGACATCGGATTGTAACGTATTTTTAATAATACACATTTGGTTGTATTTTTGCAAACACAGTAAACATACTTTGTTTCGATTTTCTTTGTGCGTTAAAGCTTTGTACGGCATGTTTTCTTACGCCTATTTTAGCCACAATATTTTACAATTTTGATACACAACACTAAAAATAATAGACAGGCATTTTTTAAAGAGCATCAGTAAGAGCAAGCGCTAACTTTGTTGTTCAAAACAAGACTAAGTAATGATAGACAACTACTACACAGAAAAAGTAGAGTGATAGTCGTGCCAGTTGGGGCTTGTTTAGCACTGAGTGACGCAACTGTATAAACTGTGGCTACGCTGCCTGCCAAGCTCTAGCCGAGCTACAAAACAGTACAGGCATATCTAAGTGCATGCTAGCTTAAAATAACAATAACATTGTTCATGTCATCGAGAAGGTTATTTTCAAGTAAAGCAAAAAGTAAAGTAAAGCACTAGTAATATAATTTAAACTCGCAAATTAACATACAGCCTTTGGTTGATATTTAGCTTTATTTCTATCAATAACTTTCCAAATGGTTATATAACTAAAAGTATATTAATTATAACTAGTCTTGTATTTTTAGCAAACACATACTCAAGTTATAAACCAACTGTCCCATCAGGAATGGGAGCAACATTAATTTAAATATAGTTCGAAACAGCGAATTTAGAAAAAAAAATCGATTCTTTTTCGTAAAATAATAAAATATGATTTTTTGAAAAAGATATCGACCAAACATTTTGATTTGTATTGAATTGTAATGTTTAAACATAGCAGATTGAATTGAAAAAAAAAAATTAGCAGTGCTCGAATTTTTCATTTAAAGTTAGTTCAAGCTCAAACAAGACAAATATTTATATCGGTCTTACAGTCAAATTAATAAACAAACATTAATATTATTTTTAATTTTTTCGTATGTGTGTGTGTAATTTTTAAAATTACACCCACACATGTATACGCGCTGCTCCATACCAAGCAAGTTCAACGCTTGTTGAAATTCGTACTTGGCG
>JAPYYV010004377.1:0-24071 GCA_030522625.1 Copidosoma aretas
AGTTTTTTTTTTTCCCCAAAAAAACTCGTCTCTTGATTCATCCTGCATTTTTACGTGCGCACGCGGATGCTGCAGGAGCGCCGAGGATCCACGAAAGGAGGGAGACGCCGCGGAGGGCTTTGCTCCGGGAGAGAGAGAGATCGACCTTCGCGCCTCGTCTGCGGGAAAGCGCGTCCAAGGGGGGGGGGGGGTCCTCCGAACTGTACGGAAGACTTTTTTTTTTTCTTTTCTTTTGCTTCCCCGCCCACGCGCGCTCGTTTTTACGTGCGGCGGTTGGCCCGCGATTTTTGCTTCCGCCGTCGTTGGAATACGAAATTTCGATCTCGTCTCTTTCGATTTCTCGGGGAGGAGCACGTGATTCAATATCGAGCACTTGGCCGGCAATGTCCCTTTGGGTTTTTGTTATTATTTTCGTCGTTCTTTTCCCGCTGCATCAATATTTTTCTTTTATTTTTTATTTTCCCAAAGAAAAAGCAATTTTAACGGTTTTTTTTTCACATCGAGATGGGTAAATTACGTATTTTTTACACTGACTTCGGCTGCTTGAGTTGAGACAGTAGTTTTTCGTCAACTGCGCTCGTGTAACGAATCCTCCTGTTCCTGGTTCCAGAAAAACGCCTGACTCCCGGGGTAGGAAAAAGTGTTTCTAAAAGTATACCTTTAGTATTTATCTCGTGTCTATATCGACGCTCCCCACGAAGAACCGTACACCCCAAGATTCCCGACGAAGAAACGTACATGCCGATAATACCCGCGAAGAAACGTGCAGGACGATAATTCCCGACGAAGAAACGTACACGCCACTTTTGCCCCACGAAGGAGCCCCTTTTGCCCCACAAAGAAGCGTACACGCCATTTTTGCCCCACGAAATACATGTTTCGAAGATTCAACTGCCGTGCTTGAATAAACTTGAAATATTTCTATAAAAACATAATTATTTTTAATTTTATGCCGTTTTTAATTTTATGCCGAAACATTTTAAAACACCATAATATTAATATTCATCTTAAAGAGACAGCAAGATTGGTCGAAAATAACAATTTTCGCCGGTTTTTGACTGTAATCTTCTGGCCGCTTCTTCGTGGGGCAAAAGTGGCGTGATACGTTTCTTCGTGGGGAATCATCGTCCTGTACGTTTTTTCGTGGGGAATTATCGTCCTGTACGGTTCTTCGTCGGGAAAAAAGGAGTTGTACGGTTTTTAACCAATTTTTTTGGCGAGTACGTTTCTTCGTGGGAAGCGTCGATATGATGTGCGTAGAAAATATCCCAAGATTTTGAAAATTATTTCAATCGTTAAAATCCAGTAACCAGATGGTAAAATTTTTCATGATTACACATGTGTGTATATTTATTTAATTATCTTTTGGTAAATACATTTTCATTTATTTTCATGGTAAATATTTTAACAATTATATGGATCTTTTTAAAAATAAAATAAATATACAGAGAAAAATCAAAAACATATGGTACATCGAAGGCTAATATTGTAGCATTTTACAAAAGTCAAACTCTTTGAGTCATTTTTACTCAGCAGTTGTCAGCTGACGCTACTCCTAATGTATTATCCCTATGACCACTTTAATTGTTTTAACTTCTGTGAATCTGCGGTATTTCCAGACATTACAGATTCACATTTCCTTACGAGCATTTTTTTTTTTCGTGATGTAATCATTGTTTCATTCACTTGACTAAAATCCGTTGAACATCAGCAACTGCTTGCATTCTTAAGTTTTTTTGCAAAATAAAAGACATGGCAATAAAAATTTTGAGGCACCTATCATAACCGGTCCCCCAACTACTTATCTGTATTTCAAAGCACAAAATTCGGATCGCTCTTACTTTACTTTCGTACGTGGACTTTCCTTTATCGGACGATGGAAGAAGAAGCGGAAAAAAACGCAGAGTCATTGATTCCATGGTCCATAAATTTTTCGGCACCATCCCGTTGCAACTTTATCTAATTTTTTTTCACAATTTTTCTCATCGAGTAGAGGTCAAAGACATCGACGTTTTGTTGATTTTTTTTTTCAAGGATTCATTGTACTTATATTTTCCACTCTCGTATTTCAAACTGAAAAAAAATGGCTACAAAAGTGGTGTACCCTTTTATTTATTCAAGCTTTCCCCACCTTCAAGTTTGATTGCGCAAAAACGTACACGTGCCCATGATTAAATATTTCCCACAGGGTATGGATGAAATAATGAATTTTGCTATTATTCGATTATGTACGTACACGTGCGCGTTGGTGCTACACACTACACAATACGTCCTAAGATTTGAGAATTTATAATGAATGAATATGTCATGCATAAAGTACTTGCAATTACAAAGAAGCAACTCTATCGAGAATGAATTGACTCATCAAAAGTTGAACGGAACGTGTACACAAAAAATGGTAGTTTTAGCAATCGACTGATGAACTTTTTGTAAAACTACATCACGTATAAAAAAAAAAACTTTTCCTTTGCAACCTGAACAATATATGTTTGCGTTGGATTTTGGTGTTTTCCATGCTGAGACTGGCGAAAGGTTCGATGGTCTCATTCATTTCAAGATTGACGTCATAAGCTCCAAAACCCATATATTTTGCGTTTTTATGAAAGCCATGCGATGGGCCCATTTTCCTTTTGTTAATTTTATTTCGGATGGACACAAAGGCTCTTTTTAATTCATGCCACGTATATTAAACAAACGTTTTGGCCAAGAGTCCGATTTTTCGTGGAAAAGTATATTTCGACTGTTGCTGCATTTGCAAGTATTGCATCAAGTAGGTAGTTTGCGGAGGTACGCGAACGAGTGACGCAACAATTCAAAGTCAAGGAAGGATCGTTGTACTTTACTGGTAATTGCACCAAAACAAGCCGGAATAATCGCAGCCGCGAACAAGTAGCAGCGACGACAATTTTCCATAAACATCTTTACATCACTTATCAAACGTATGCTTGACTGATTACCGCATTATAATTCCCGGCTACTAAGGTGCGCTGTCGAGTCACGATTCGGATGAAAATTTTCGACATACGGGCTATACAATAATATATGCTGTGGCAATAAAATAACGAAAAAAGCTTTGTCTCGCCGAACGGAGACATATCTACATGTGTATTTCCGACTTGTGATTGATGCACCAATGGCAATGCCTAATTGTTAGTCTCGAAGCGTTGGAGGAGGAAAAAAAAATCCTGAAATCGCAGTTTATCCAGAAGCTGTAATTTATCGAAAATAAAGTGTGCTTCGGAACGAGAGTCTCGCAGTGGCGGTTACTTTTATTGTATAAGTATATTATGTGTATTGGAGAGGTATTGGTCAGGCCATTAGCATGATACCGTGCAGCGATGCCGTTAGCGATTGTTCGAAAAGACCGATTGTTATTGTATATGTATATATGTATACAAGCACACACTGCACACGCGAGAGATAATGGACTTTACTTTTTTACCCGTTGTCATTATAATTTAATTGCAGATTTACCTTCCGCGTGTCTATTTTTTTTTTCGTTTTTTTTTTGTTTTTGATAAATGAATCACGGGTTTATTGTACATGCGTACGAGAAACTCCAAAAGAGCGATAGGCAAAAAAACTCGCAAAGGTAGTTTTTGCCCCGCCACTCGATGTCGGTCGGACACGAGAGTCGATTGAAAATTTCAATCCACACTAACCTTTCTTCGACCCTGATTCGAAAAGTTTCGCAACAAAGAGCGCGTATCTCTCTTTTTTTGCCGAAATATCCCGAGATCTTTGGCATTGGAGCTAATCGATGCGGATTTTTTGCGAGAGCCTTTAAAAAAAAAACAAAGTACGACAGTGCAGTCGAAAAGTTTTTTCGAGATTTCGCAGCAGAACATCGGAATGCTCTTTTTTTTTCGTTCAACTGATGAATAAAATTAATCGGTCCACGGTGGGCACTGATCGGGGCTATTCCGCAAAAAAATTCTACTTAGGATTCACCCCAAAATTTTTCCCTATCTGCACGTGTGGAACTAAGATGGAATTTCGAGATGGAATAATTTTGCACCATCCTTCGAGTAAAAATAAGTAGAAAATGCCCCTGCTATTTTTTCGTCGATCCCACTGCTTGCAAAAAAGCGTATACACAATGCAATCACGACAGTTATCTGAAAACACATTATTTCATGAGTAATCCGCGCACCCGATCTCCAGGCTTATCTGATGAGCTCGGCTGCAAGGCTTTGAAATTCCGTTAGCAACCCGAAAACAATTAATCGGAGCTGAAGACACCCGCAGCACGCATGTCAAAATCGAAAAACCCATTAAAAAAAAGACACAATCGCTTAATTTCAAGTGGATCAGAGTGGAGGGGAAAAAAAGCACAACCGTGCACGTTTTGTGATTCCGGGAAATAGCGAGGGAAAAAACCAATAAATTCCAAAGCAGCGTCTCGAAACGATAGGAGCGACCCGTGACGCTCGCTGACACTTGATTGGCGGGAAGACGAGTTGTCGAGCTCTGCGGCGCGTACAAGAACAACCGACCCAAGAGCGCATAATTAAGCGTCGAGTTGGACGGACACAAAAAAAGCGCCGTGGCCGGCACCTTCGTTGTCTGCTTTTGTTTTTTCACGCCACCGCTTTCCTCTGCGTCTCGACTCCGATGGGACCAAAGACGACCAACTGCAGACGGGGCTCGCCACGGGGTACAAGTTGACGGATCGTTGTTATCGATGCAGCGACATGATTACAATTACGCAAGTCCATCGACACGCGGGTCAGCCTCCCTCGTCCAGTGCGCTCTCGCATATATATATATATATATATATGTGCATCCGCATCATCGTGGTCCCGACGTGAATGAACGGGTGTCCGGCGTTACGGGCGTTTCAGCGACTGCAACGTCGTCGCAGCTCAGCCAGAAACATATTAGACGGAGCTATTAAAATCCCATGACAAAAGTCCATCGGTTGAATAATCCGCGAGCACATGTCACCTCTCCCGCGGATCTTTTTTCCGCAATCGTCCGAGGGGCAATTTGCGAAAATTACATTGGCCGACGGCGGTTCTCCGAAAGGGAGCCGTTCGTTTCGTCGCATCCATCAGCGATTTTATGTTCCGACTCGTGTGTTATTACACGATCTCTGGAAAATCATGCAAGATAGAGGAAAGCGCCATTGAAAGCAGGGATGCTCTGCGTGACGCATCGCCCACACTCATCATCATCATCTTACTTTCAACCCGATGTACATCCTACAGCTCGCAAGATGCACGCCACGCAAATATCTTCGTTATCGATATTGATTCCCCGTGTATCAACATTTTTCGCAGATCTCGACGTGTGCACCTTTTTTATCACTACGTGCTTGACTGCAGATTTCGACGTGTTTAGCCGCACGTGCTTATGTTGCATGCGATCGCTCTTTGAATTTGGATACCGCCGTGGCTATTTTGACCTTTAAGCGGGCACCACTCTATAGGTAAAAAAAACGATGAAACAAAAAAACAAAAAACTTCAATTAACTCGGTTAGTTTTTAGGAATAATTTTTTTCCTCGCGTAGATCTTTGTAAAATCGTTTTGCCAAAATATGTAACAAACAATTGCGATTGTACTGATGTACGCATACAAAATATTATACGCGTGGAATCATGGACGTTGTCTTGTAACGCCACCCGTCAGCTGGACGTAAAAAAGATTCCACCGTCGAACAAGTTTTCATCCCCCTGATGGTAGATGCATGACAACAACAATCACAGCGTTGGAAACGAAGGAGGGTCCATAAACATGTATTACATACCTACACACCTATAACAGGTTTGCGAGAGAAATTTTGCCACTCGCCTGCGGGTACGTACATGTGTACGTATGTATAATACAAAGGAATCAGTAACGACGACGTAGATTGTATCCGCGACACATCTTTTGCATGTATACTTTCTGGATATGCGAGCGAAATTTCAATTTTCCGGCGAAGGTTGAGAGCAAGAGCCTCTCTCTGCGAGAGAGCGCGCGCGCGCTGGCCTCCCTCCTCCTCGCACAGCCTCAAGAATTAACGATCTCGCACCTGGTTTGGACGCTCACAAAGGCTCTACTTACGCGTAAATTTTGCCAGACTATGGGATGATTTTTTCTTTCATCCTTCGATCTTTCGGCATCGCGAAATCTGGAAATTTTTTTACCCACGCGTAAATTCTCTCAACCGCAGAGAGGGAAATTGATAGACATCTGATCGCTGGCTTCGTTTTTTACGGTGGCCGATAAAAAGAAAGGAAAATACGTGCAAAGGAGGGACTTGACGCGAGCACGCATGGGTAAGTATCCAGATGACGTACCTACGCGCTCGTATTGCGCGCGAAGGGGTCGGAGAGGCTCGGGCGAAAATTAAAGATGCCGATCACGCCCCGCGCACAGGCATCCGAGCGTGAATGCCGAATCGCGAAAGTTCGCGAGCAATGCGTCACTGCCACGTAATTTCGATCGAAGGACTGTTGAATGGAGTAAAGCCGCGTCTGCGGTTGGGTTTAGGAATCGTTTCCGTTGTTTTCTGTTTTTCTGTTTTCGATGTGTTTACAAGGAATATTTTGTGCAAAATTTTTCTTCATCAACAATTCGATTTGTAAAACACAGATCAAAACAGTTTAAATCAGAAGAAATTTGTTTGTTTATTACTAACTTGAAAAAACAATTAAAGCGTGAATTCTTTGAGACTTTGCTAGTAGCTGACACGTTTATTTCAACTTTCTATCGAAATGGGACTTTGATATTTCTGTAACATTACAATTACCTGACCAATTTTGGATGTTAATGGTACGGTGTTATAATTTTATCAGACGATTGATGTACAGTGCAATTGTACAAAATACCTGGTATTTTTTTAACCGTTTGGGTCAAAGTTGCTTCAAATATGTATGGTACTATTTCCACGCTACGAAACAAAAATCACTCAGAATTGCATTAGGACTGGTAAAAACTGAGCTGATATAGTGATGTATGATACCAATTTAGTTACTAGACTGGATTTTTAACTTTTAATGCACAAAATCGTTTGTCAGCAAAAGATCTTATAAAAAAGTGTGTTCTACAATTATGCTTAAGGTGGCTCATGCGGATTAATATAAATAATTATTTTAAACTAAAAAAAATTGTAGGTTGTAGTTTAAGCACTGCATTTTTCATTTCTTTTTTGAAACTAATAGGTCAACCATTTCATTAAGTCCTTATTACTTGGTTATAATGAATTATAATTGAACATGGAAAATTTTATTCTATGGTATTTCGCATTTGAAGAATACTAAATCATAATAATAAATTTTAAGCATATAAGGAATATTGAGTATACACTCAAAAAGAAATTATTTTTACGTCCTTGTAATATTACAAAGTAGGAATATTGAGTATACACGTATAAGGAATATTGAGTATACAGTCAAAAAATAAATAATTTTTACTTCCTTGTAATATTACAATTATTGACATCACTACCAATAATTTTGTATTATTTCTACTATTATTGAAGTTGATACATTCAGTTTTACTTAGTGTTACCACCAGGGGCCCTTCGCTTGATACGGCACCTAACGCATGATGAGCCTTAAACGAGAAATGTCACTATGATATTTGCAGACGAAATTCTTTTTTCAGAAAACACAAGGCACCAATCAAAAGTTTGAATGAGCCGGATATATTTTAAATTGTTTTAATCATGTTACAAACTTACGATAAAGAAATAATTCATAACACAAAAAAGTGAGCAACATCATCGTCTGCGCTTTTATGATGAGAGAAATAAATTACAACTTAAATTAAAAACAATATCCTAAAATACTCAATAATTATAACGAGAAGTAAGACTAATTATTCTACCAATTTAGACCAATTCGTCTAAAAGGAGTTGAAAAGTGAATGTGTGAAATGGTGCGTCGCAGACAATCAAAAGTAAATGGTATTTATTCCTAACCATTCATCTTGGAGTCCTTCAAAGAATGTTACCTTTCAACCATACCTTCATAGTAGTTTAATTCCCTGAATGGATTTTTATGATTTCTTACAGAAAATTTTAGTTAATCAGTAAACGCACTGATAAAATAAAAGTACTCTATGAACTAGCATCCATTAATTAGGTCCATAATATAAATAACATCAAAATATTAGGTATATTTATTTTTATTTTTCTCAAACAAAAACTGAGTCTATAGGAGCTGGGGCTGGATGACGTCACAAAGACGTAAAGTATATACTCGTGCCCCGACTGCAAATTCGTGCAGTTCGGGACTGAGCATCAGTTATTGAATTTATTCTTTCAATCATTGTTGATATATTTGTAAAAAAATATACTGGTTCCGTTATCAATGTGTAATTGCAATATGCAATATCACATAGTATTTGACATTGATATGTTTGTAATAATTCGCTGCATAACTGTAAAAAACGAGAATATTTTGATTTTACAAATAAGTTATAATTTGACAATTACGTATTGCGATGACTTGAGTGTTTATTCGTACCGACAATGAAATTGTTTCATCAAAAACTGACGCCAATTTTCAAAATTTTTTATACTGCTTACATGATTCAAAAAGCTAGAAAAAAAATTACATCAACAGTTTTATTCGTAAAAAAAAAATTGAATCAAACAATAACGTGTATCTTGTGATGAATTTTTTTTTTTGTACACATGTTTCTTTTTCTTGGGGTATGACAATAATACCGACACTTACTGGCAGAGCCATTTCAATTTATGTACAATCGTTAGCTAGATTACATTGTAATAACTATCTTTCAAAGTTTGAATTAATATGATAGAAGAAATAAATTACACAGCTTAAACTAAACACAGTACACCCTAAGATATTCGGTATACCTTCTTACAATGATAAATAGGACTAATTACAGCCTAAGCGCGTTAAATTTACGTCACCGTTCGTTTGATCAAATATTGTTCTCATTCGTCGCCCGCGAAGGTGAAAATATCGCGGAAATGAAATAAAACGCGCCAATGTCTCCTCAATCCGTGATAAAAGCGTCGTAGGGTATTCGCGAGAAAATCTTATCGATGAACGCCGACATGACCTGAACGAGTTTCAGCTTCAAGTTGGGCTTCATCTCCTTCAAAAGCTCCTGACTGTTGCTGTTGATGAAAAGATTCAGCGCTGACTCTGAAATGACGAGAAACGGCAATTCAGTATGGTTGAGCAAGTTTGAAAAAAATTAAAAAAACGCGTTGAAAAACTCACGGAGGATGGTGTTGCGGTCGTGAACGTTTTCCACGCCCATCTCGATGTCGCGCACGGTAAAGTCCATCTTGAGCTGCTGAAGCTTCAGGAACTTCTGGCCCATGGCGATGTACGGTACCGCTTTGATGAACACCTTGGCCTTCACACCGTCTGAAAAACACCGTTCGAGTTAGTTTTACAATGTTGAAACAATTCAATCTTCATCCGTATATTTCGGGGTGCACCGGTATAACATCGGCCAACAAGCCAGAGGAGACACCTCGGCAAAAGCTCTGCCGTGCCAACGGTCGGCTACCATTAAAAAATACCGAAAACGCACCATATTTTCCCCAGTAGTCGCCGGCTCCGCTCGCCCGGACGAGAAGCAGTTGGCCGCTCGATCGGTACTTGGCGTCGGCGCGTATGTGCGGTATGCTGAGCGTCAGCTGCAGCTGCACCTCGTCGTCGGTCAACTGGGCGCGCAGACCAATCACTCGGACGTCCGAGACGCCGCGCGCCATGATGTCTTTGAACTCCGCCCTGTAGCCGTTCGACCCATCGCCCAGGGCTATTTGAAGCTGGTCCAGGATTATCGGCTCGACTTCGGTGTAGCCGAGTTGCGGGAGGCCTGAAAATTTTGTAAAAAGTAATCCGGGTACAATTAATCATGGTCGCGAGATTCGCAATCAAATTGAGTTTGCCTGGGTGTGATGGAAGTACCTTTTTTGGAAAGGAAAATTTTTACGCGGGCACTTTTGCAGAATCTTGCAGAAAAGGCATTCGGCTTGTCGAATTTATCCATTCCAAAACGTTATTGATTATACATAATTTGAAACGTTTTTTTTTCTTCAAATTGTATGGAAATACATGGAAGCAAAGAAGTGGCGAGTGGATCGTAACAATTACAAATTTTCAGGATAATGTATGGCGTGATATTCTATGCGCGTATTTTCACCAATTTTATTATTCCCTGTTAATGGCATACTTGATTCTTCCGCAAGCGTACCAGACCGTAAAAATTGTTTACGCCTTATTTTGATGAATTTATTTTGATGAAAGCTTAAGTGGGTTATTTATGATGGATTAATTATGTCCTCAATAATTTAAATCATAAATTTTAATGTATTGTTCTCTGTTACTTATTCTTTAATATTTTTCACTTGAACTCTAGTCTCTATTATACGATTTGATACAACCTAGACTATTTTTTTCTCCTCTCGCGAACTCTGTACATATAAGTAATGTATTAAAAAATGAAATTTAGTGCTTCACGGTTACTTGTAAGAATAAAATCAAGTAGGTATAATAGTTATAAATAATTAAAAAACAACTTTAAGCCCTGTGAGCGCTATTTTGTATACAAAATATGTATGATATTTCAATCGTTCAATTCATAAAAATATTTTTTTCAGAAGACCGATCGTAATAACTACCAAAATTGGCGCTTAGTTTGAACTTTTGAATGAATACAACCACTACTCGCTATGGTACTCCTGAGAGAATTCTTCCTGATGGCATCATGTATATATACGTTGTATTTACTCACTTTAAAGTGCCCATTTTTTCTGAGCACTTTTCGAAATTTCTTATTTCAAAAGTGTTTGCCTTCAATTTTGACAAAACCAACATTGACCGCACTCAACTACGAAAATATATAGATGTGGTTAAATAATTCTGAGCAAACATTTGTCTTTTCATATATGAATATACAAATATATATATATATATCCATAAACGTAGTCCTAATAAACATTCTCACGAATCGATTTAACGAGCCGCAAAAGGATTCCGACGAGCAAATGATGATGATGTTGTAAAAACCACTCTCGTTCACTTCATGTGCTAGTGTGTTTTTTTTTGTGGGGGTGTCACTCGTGGTTCCCTTCTGCGTATTTTTGAAACTATAAATTGTGAAAGAAACGGAGTTTTGGTGTGATTGGTGGTCCGGAAATCGTTCGCAGGCCAAATCTTTGTCTTTGAAAGTGTATTTACATTTAGCGCACTCGGTGGGTTTTCTCTCACTCGACATACCTGTCTGCCTGGGAATCAGTTTTATTCGTTCTTGGTTCAATCATGGTTCAACTGTTCGAAAGCCATGTAAAATATCGGTCCCCACAACTACGTAAGTGATTGATTCGTATGAAAATAAGAGGCTGATTTTTCTAGCCAAAAATAATAAATAATAAATGCCTATAGCTTAAGAGGACGTCACATGGCTGTAATATATGCAAAAAATGAAATAAAAAAATAACAATGATAATAATAATGATGTAATTGTTATAGGCGCTAAAGTTGGCATTTCACCAAAGACACTAGTGCTATTTGTATTATAATAAAGAGTTATAGGTACATACAGGCAGCGCCCGGGAAATGTCCTGCGTGCGATATAATAAGTCATCATACCTCTGAATGTAGGACGCTGAATGATATGCGTGGGTATAAACGTGTGTATAATGTACAAGTATATAATAACGACGACAGTCGAGTCAAAGACACCGTTATAACCTGCTTTTTATTTTTCTCACTCGCTCACCTTTTTCCCGCGGCCTCACTATACACATATAATATATATCGTGTTATCTTGTATACATAATAATACCTCTCGTCAGAATTCGATATGAAAACTTGGGATGAGTCCGTCGAACCTTTATAACGTAACTATCAGGCAGAAAATCTAGCGGTTCACGTCTAATGTCTAATTTTATCCAATGTTTCCATTCAATGTCTCGTTGGAGAAAATATTTGTCAATACAGTCCGAAGGAAAGAATTCAATTTCCTTGATGTGGGATATAATATTGAACAAGTATGATAATCTAATGAGGCAATCGAGGATATTTGATTAAATAAACGATAAATTCCACAAGCAGTCTCATCATACGGCGACTCCAAGCGCTTTGATTATTCAAATTTTTACGTATCGGTTTACAAAATACATCACAGCAATGTTAATAAGCATCCGACGAATGAATCAAATGTATTCGTAACCAGTTATTGTATCAGCTCTATAGAATCGAATGATTATGAGCAGAAAAAACGATCGCCGAAAGACTAAAATATCCGAAGGACCTAAAATATCCCGTCCCCGATTTAAGTTACACACTCGCATCCGTGATGAATCTGTGACAAAAATATTTGTACCCCAATGCCTTCGTGGGGAAAAAAAAATCATCCGAGATAGAGGCGTTTCGATCTGTGCAAATGGTTATTTACTAACCAAATCTTCGTTGATTATTAACGTCTACGGTCCGTAATACTATTGTAAAGCATTTTAGCAAAAACATCAACTTCAATAAACTTCTTGGATTTAGAATTATTATCGCGCTCTTCTCATGAATTCCAAAATTGATCAGTTCCATACGAATTACGTTACTCGATTAAATTCAAATCGAACCGATCGTACAAACTACCAAGCCGAGTCCAAAACTCCTGTCGATCAAAACGGGCGCCATAAAAAATCCCTCGCCCAGTTCCAAACCACCACTACCACCACCACCACCACCACCAACAGCAGAAGCAGCAGCAGCGTCAACAAACTCACCACGTCGGAAGTGCTCGGCCAGTACGTTGGCCGACCTCTCGAGACAGGCCTCCAGCCGGGGATTGCTCCTCGCGCAGGGCTCCAGGAACTCCAGTCCCTCGTACCTGCCCACGGCCTCGCAGACGCGGCCCAGCCCCGCGACGAGCAGGACGATCATCACCGGCCGCGCGGTCTTCATTTTTCCCGGGGACGAGAGACGAGCGGACGAGTAAAACGTGAAGGGAGGCGGCGGAGGTGGGTGACCGGCGTCGGGCTCCCCGTCGGCAGCGATCGGCGGCGAGCGAGGAATGACCGGTTCTCGGGAGACGCGCCCGGACTTATAGTACCTTGACATTGCCCCCCACGGTGCGTGCGCTCTATGGGCTGGTGGGAGTCGACGCCACTGCTGTACACGTTCTTCTTCCTCCTCCTCCTCTTCGTCTTCTTCTTTTTCCGCTGTACCATCATACGCCTCTAATGGTTGTTCTTTTAAATATCGATAACGCCTCCTCTTCCTTCTCCGCCACCCACGACACTCGACTGTCCGTCTCTCGCGCTGTACAAGAAAAGAATAATGATAAAAAAAAGAGGAAAAAAAACAATCATCCCAAAGCCGAGCCAAGTGGATCTTGGCCTTGAACATCTCATATACTCGAGGACGCGCCTGCTGTATACACACATTATATGCGTATGTGCAATGAGGGTCGTCGTGGAAGATCTCTTCGTCCCGGGGCAGTCCATTGAAAAAACGCGACAAATGCGGATAAGTGTGAATGATGATGGATGTGTGTCGCTTTGACTTGGATGTATTCATGCGTTTTTCACCGTCCGCGGCTTCTATTGTGTCCAAATTTGACGGTCAAGAGGTTGACCCACGTTTTTTCGAGATCGATGTTTTTCGACCTCTGCCAGGACGGGAGGACGATGAGAGAGATCGATTGCCCCGGGAGTATACAATTTTATCGGCTAATTCGTGCTGATGAGCATACTATCACACGTGCGCGATCAGAAGGGCTTCGGGATCATCCGTGGATAATAATGTAGATCGAGTAATTATTGGTGAAGTTACTCAGTATGCGCTTGATACAACTGCTTCTATTAAGAACCGTTAATCGCTCGGGACGCGCGCATGAGTGTACACCTACTTGTGATTTAACACTAGTGTATGTAACGTATACATGCACGTTATAGTGATTCATCTGAAGTTGTCACTTTGGCCGCGACACTGCGTGGAATATATATATATGTGCACTATATACCTGCATACAGTAGCATCAGCAGGCATTGAGTTTTCGAGCCGGTGAAATCGGAGAAATGAAAAGCGAGTCCGTGTGTCATCTCTTTGTACCGTCTTTTTTAGTCACCCGTGCAAATTGAGTTTATTAATTTATCGCTGTGTGACGGACTCGCTTATTCTGTGTGCTTTCTTATTTTATGCTACGTTATCATTATTATTATTATTTTTTTTTTGCTTTAAAACAGTGAACGGACATTAGCACGTGCTTCCTCCCTACAGGTACGTCCAATCAGATTTTTACCCTCCCGATGTATAATTTCTTATACTCTTGTCTTCCCATCGTCTTTTTAGTCTACCTAACGGTATTTTTTCTTGGACTGGTTTTTCCACCAAGCCTCTACAAGCATTTCTATTGTTGCGCGTCCCTGCAACGTGACCAGCCCATCTTAAATCCACGTGCTTTTATGACCCGACATAATTTTAGTTCCCCGCAAAGCTCCGCTTACGTAGAATTCTCGAGTCTCCGGTATAATCCCATCCTGCTTTGGCCCGAACATTTTACTCAATACTTTTCGCTCGAAAACTTCAAACTTCCTGCTCCTCGCTTTTTTTGTTACCATCCACGTTTAGCTGGACGCTTTAATGCTGCATTGCCATCGTAAATATTCGATTTCGCACTGCGGTCCTTGAATGCTCGTTTTTCTGATTTTGGGAAAATTTCTCTCGGCGTATTGTTCCTATAGAAGATTCGAGAAACGTTTTTTTATCTCGACACTGTTCAACAATACACTTTAGTTTTACGATGTTTAATTGGTGAGAAGTCAAAGTGATTTTCAGATTCGTCGTGGAATTCGTGGTATTATAAATAATAATTGAAGTGCAACAAAGGTGACAGCACAAAAACGTACAATGAATCATTGCGCTTCAGAGCTATTCCATTCAATATTACTGACTTAATTTTATTGTTGATTCGATCGCCACTTAAATCTTACGTCAATTCACACTACAATGACAGTTTATTAGGTCATTACATCAAATACATTTCAAGCTCTTTGAATTGCGTTTTGAGAGATCATTCGATCTCAATTTAAAGTCAAGTTACAACTAATGGAGGAAAATCATAATTTTGTATGTCTTCGAGTTCAATGGGTAAGCGAAACAAATTTCAAATAATTCAGTTTTTCCCAAAACCTATGATTTACTTTATTTGATTGTTTAAACCAATTTTAATTAACAATGGCATCTAATTGTTGTATAAAATACATATTATCCACAATTTATTTGAATTAATAGTAAAAAAAGTTTCGAATGAGAATCACATTAAATTTTAGGTTGACATACGAAAAATTAAAGAATTATATCCAAATTTCACCCAATTGAGATTTAATTAAATCATCTAGAAATGTACCATATTCTATTAGTCTTTTATTCAATTCCCTAAACAAATTTGACCGTGTACCTATTATATCGTGTATAAAAAGAGACAGGACGTTCAGCGTATTCATGAGGAAGCACAATTATCATGATACGATGTTTATACACATCTATAGGCTACTCAATCTGCTGTAACTTTGTATGTTTATATACTACTGTATACATAGCCGGAACAGCGAAGAAGAAATGGCTCTTCCTCAAGGTAAACAGCCCATCAACCGGAGACAGTGGCTTCTTCATCTCGCTCGTACAGGCGATCATTGTACCTACTTATGGTATAGAATCTGTGTGCAGCAAGTATACGTACGGTAAAAATGCCGGAGAAGCCGCAAAGCATGAATCCACAGCGCATACGGTCATACTCAGTCTATTATTGGGTGTACTTATTCAGACCATCTTCTTATTATTCTGCTGGTGAGAGGAAATACCATGAGGTTCTTTCTGGTGCTTCAGCAGACTCAGACTCTACTGCTCCATACTGGGAAATTTAATTTTATCATCCTTCTATGCGGATACAGGGAAGCAAAAATGATAAGTACTATAAACCTTATTTAAAATCGGATTATTACATTTGAGATGTATGAGATGTTCATATTACATCTCCATAAGTATTATATGTATATGAAAAAAAAATTTGCAAAGAGATATAATTAAGTATGGAACTGGTGTATGTACTTGTACTTATGCCAAATAACGAAAATCTTTTTTTTTTTTTTAATTTTTTCCTTACATCTTCTCGATTATAAACTCAGTGATTTATCATATTCAAACAATATGTATCTTTTTTAAATACGTAAATCATAAATATATATATGTATATTTACCACAAATTTTTGCAGGATGATAAATTATTTCTGAAATATATTAGTTTATTAAAAAAATGTATGTACAACTGTTAGATTACATTAAAATGATTGTATACAAAAGTACTAATTATATATGGCGAATTTTTCATATTAAACAATATCATTTGGCGAAGTATTTGCAAATTAGTAAACGAAATAGTAAAATCTTCAGCATATTAAAAAAATGATAATCTCGAAAATTAAAACTTCCGTAGAGTAACCCCTGTAGAAGTTGGTTGACGTTCTCAGTTACCTTTCCAAAGCCATTTTTGTTTCATCTGTTTCGGTGATAGGTAGTTCCATGAAAAAAATTTCTCAGGTCAATGAGGCCCATCACGTAGATTGTAAAAAAAATTGGTATTTTTTTTTTTCATAAACAAAAACTGACAGATAGAAAATGTTAAAGTAAGGGAGTATAGGACGTAAGATGTCACAAAGTTTATAAGTCTACGTATAAATTTTACAACTTTGTGACGTGATGCGAAACTTTTATACACGCTTTTATTGTCGTCAGTTTTTGTTTTCGGGTACATAATTTGCCTGACGGACTAAATAGAATGAGCAATTTTTTTTCTATAACAACCTGATTAAAAAATTCCCAATTTTTTGCAAAAATATTTATAATAATAATAATAATAATAATAATAATAATGATAATTTTAGAAAAAATAAAAACTTTTTGAAAAATTGATCCAGACTAAGGTATTGCAGGGCTTTTAAAATATAACTAGCTACAAATGCACTTTTCTGATCACCTACACAGTCAAATCACTATAGGCACTATCAGTGATCCTCAAGGGAGTGGTGAATCACCGTTCAACAAGTGCGCCTACGTTTACGCCTTATACTCAATCTGCAGATGATATAAATACAGATAAATTAAAATACAGATACACTCTTTTATAGTGCAGGCCAGTCTTCCTCAAACAATAAACAAAAAGCTTTTCGGTGTCTCATCACTCCCTGGACATTATTTAAAAACTATCTTACAATTTGAAAACTGCCGCATCGATAACAACCAATAATCAATAAGTACAATATCAGAACAGTGTTAATTTTCCTAAATCACGCGGTCGAGTCGATTAAAACCAAAAATCACAATTTCATTGCCGCTGACTGATGCGCAAGGCACGATAATTACAGCAGATTGTTTGATTTTCCAATGATCCTTTCGAAGGGGAAGTTTTGGAAGGCTTTGCCAAAAATGTCGGTAAAGGCGACCGAGACTAGGTCGTTGATTATCGGCCTCGTGACGGTGAAACCCGGCTGCCAGGCCCCGTTGATGATGCGATCGAGTATCCTTTCGAGAAATTCCCGGCCGGACAGCAGATTCGAAATGTGCAGCTTGAGATCGCGGATGGTCTCCACTTCGACTCGAACTTTGACTTTTGTCCCGGGCTCTTTGGTGATTGTCGTCGTTTGCACCAGATCGTCTGAAAATTACGAGATATTGTTAATGGTACGCACCTATACTACAGCTGCGGTTATTCGTATCAATAGGTTGTTTCACTGGCAAAGGGAAACACTTTTTCTCCATAATAAAGGGAAAAGAGGTCACCACCAATCATGGAGAAACCGTGTAATGGAGAAAACTAATAAGGGAAATTGCGGGGGACTCTCGTTAATTTTTGTTGGGCTTCTGCGTTATACAGAGTTGATTTCTTTATTCTTCCAAATTGCTGTGTTACGCAGTGGCCATTGGTTTAGTTACAACCTTCATTAAACAGCGTGTTCTAAAATGATCCAGGAGAACATACTCTACTACGAGATAGAGCTCATCAAGAAAGAAGAAAACGTATCATGAAAAAATTTCGATCCATTGCTTGCCATTATTTGACACTATGAGCTGAACCTTATGTTACAATTATCTGGGAACATGTCGAAGATACGCAGTACACGAGAAAAAAATTGTTACTTACAAAGAGCCAACGAGAATTTTCCCTTGTTTTTCATCTTCGAACCCAGTACGGCACCAGTCACTTCATAATCACCGGACAGAAATTTATCGGGAAAACTCTGCGTGTACACCACCTGCATTGAAAGGAAGAGTTGAAAATCGTGTAATTTTTCAGTTTACCGAGTCTCCAAAAAGCAAACAGACCTTGTAATTTTTCAGATCGCTGACGAATTTGGTGACTTTACTGGCGGTCCAGCCGCTCTCCGTGACGTTTTTCAAGGTAATGGTGAAGCCGAGATTGGGCAGTCCGCGTTTCACGCTCACCTCCCTCGCGAAGAACGGGTCGAAGGGATCGATGCTGTACTTGGCCAGACCAGTCTTGAAGTACGGCCGGATGGAGTTGAGCGCCTCGCGAACGCACGCGTCGAAGTTTGGCGCGCCCAGTTTGCAATCCTTGAAGTGGTCCTCTGCAATGAAATTCAAGCATTGTTTATTTTCTTTAATCTTAAAAAATGGTCACAGTTGATGTTTGCGTTGGAATCATTTTAAAAGATGAAACGTGGCGTCGTTTCTTTATGACAAAATCAATGGTCGGGGGTTTCTTAGTTTATAGGTCTTTAAAAACAAAATTACAACGTGCGAATGAAGAAGATTTGCATAAAGCCGCAAACAACACGTGGCATACATTTTTTTCTTTTCGTCGTCAACTTTAAGAGCCTGCGAGCTTACCAATAAATGTGTACTTCTAAATGTGTATCCTTTCGATACGCGGAATTTCGAGTCATCCTTATAACATATGCGCATTCATTTTCTATGTAAACATAAGAAATCATTATTGTCGAGTAATGCCGAGATACTTTATGTTCTTCAAAATTACAAATCGTAAGGCCCATGAATCAAATTATAATTTTCTTCCTGTTGGAATGGAAATTCATCACCGCTGTATTGAGTTTTTAATGAGTCAGAAAAATGACGCATCAACTTCGCGACATTTGAAAACTACAGGAGTCAAGGACGAAGTTTCACATTACTATTTGGCATATATATGTGTTTTGGTACAAGAGTATGTACTTTAATACAATGTCATTTGAGATTCAATAATGAAGGCAGATGTTGTTTTGACTCTTGACAAACAAAATATTGTATCAGTAGTTTTTCTCGAGAAACATCGATCTAATCGATTTGCACAGCAACTTTCACTTCATATACGCACAGCCATAGCTAAGATTCGATGAAATCACGCGTATTCATGCGACTCCCTGTATATGAGCGAAAACGAACGCGCTCGAGCACACGTGGTCAGCGTTTGCGAAGAAAAAAAAAAAAAAAAAAGAGGTAGGCACATTCATGTACGCACATACTATATAAACTTGCGGCGCTCAAGGGAGTGCAGAGACCCTCACTTATATGCGGTAATGGCGCGCGCGGAGCAATTGCATTTCAAACGGAAACCAAACTAATGGGCTTAGCTGATGCGTTGGCCAATGTGGGATTACAAAATTATGAGGATGACGATTTCCCGACTCTAGAAGGATCTCTTTCCCGCCTTTCGATTTTGTTTTTTTTTATTTTTCCATCGAGGTACGAGTATTCGTGATAATGAATAAGTTTCGAGCGAAAAAAAAATACATACAAATTATTCTGATTTTATTATGAATGTGAGGAAGAGATCAATGACCTATAAAATAATCGACGTATGGCCTAGAGTTTCCGATTTATCGACCCTCCCCCGAAAAATCTCCCTACAAGGTGGAAAATACTATGAATAATATGTTTATAGTTAGACTAATAGAATTGTCACAGCAATGGATTGCGATAAATGTAGAGGAAAATTTCCCAAAATCAAATAGAAATCATGGAGTATCTCCAAAAATAGGTGCAGGCATGGTAATGAAATCTCGTATTTTTCTCACGTAACGCATGAATATTGAACAACTTGATCACCGCTTGAATTATACGTTAACGGTTACAGAAAACTAATACATCGCCCACCTTGCTAAACATGCGTCTATGAAACATCAGTATACATTACTTCGGTCAAAATTCTGAATGAAAAAAAAAAAAAAAAAAAACTAAAAATTGAAAATTTGAAACCGGTAGAAATCTGTAGAGCTAAAGGCCAGCTTATAAACTTGCAATGTACATAATAAGCGTATTTGTATAGGTGTATAACTTATGTATGTGTACGGTCAGGAGCTACGCTCTCTTTTACTGTATCCCTATATTTCCATTACTACGTGGGTCAACTGCATACGTAATTTTTACGACTGCCGGCTAGCTTTCGTTACATACACTCTTGTTTATCGCGATAGGCCCCCCTTTCCTTCCATGCCAATTTGAGTCTTTAAATACTTTTTAGCGAAAGTCACCGCTTTCGCTGTTTTTATTATATTTTTTAAATATTTTATTCGATTGCCAGAATTATTTTATCGTATCCCGAAAAGGAGTGTTTAGAAACAAGGTTTCGAGACCATCTTTCAATAAAAAATGATGTAAAGAATACGTCGGGGGATATCACTTCTTTACACAATGTAATGTTTCTCAGCTGGCTGTATTGGCAATCTCTTGCCTTTTCCCTCTCTAGCCAGCGAAGGACAACGAGTCCTGAAAATTGAGACCAGATCCGGTAACTACAGATTCAGGAGCGCGTATGTATATATATGTGTATACTGCACAAGTGCCAATGATTTCGTTTCGCAATATTTTGACAGTATATATGCTCTGCATTCTGATTGAGTGATAATTCGTGATTTTTATGTGTATGCGTGCACACCTGTTGCAAAATACAGGATTTATTGCAAAATGTTATCCTGCTGAAAATTGGCAGGTAGAAAATAAAATTGATCGATAATCAAGCTAGCTTGCACGATAAAAAATTATACGTATGGTCGTTCAATGATCAAGTTCGAATGGATTAAAAAAAATTGTTTTCAGCATTTTTGAGAACGCGAACAATTTTTGAGCAAAACAATGGTAAATTTGATGGTAAGGAGCGATAATCCGCTTCGTTCCGGGTATTACTTTCGAAAGCGACATGATATTACCATAACACACATTGCACAAATCACGTAACACGAGTGTAATATACAACAAATTATATAGGTCAAAACAAAAATCATTGGACATTTTTAAAAAACTTTCATCCAATGAGACACTGTTTGTCCACCGATCGTTTGTATTTACTTTCGAGAGAAATATCTGAACAAATATATTTGATCCGTTATTCCCAAAGAATTCAGCGCTGCGTGGGACTATGTCGTACATAGTACGCAACTGCAGGTATTCTTGAATTTTTCTCAAGCTCACACTGCGAAAGAAGCGGGTTTTAATTGCGAAAAAAAGAATACCGTGTGCGAAACGTTGTTATTGTAATACCATGTTACTACTGCGTAGATTAAAATACATATGTATACATCGCATGCTATTGAATACCGTATCCCAATGAAATACCATCAGTTTATTCGAATGAATTCAATTATATTTTCAATTCACCGTTCAACGTTCTTCTATTCAAGACTTTCCCGCAAAAATGTTTCACCGATGATACGAACAAAAGTCAACGATAAAGCACGCACAGAAATCTGCTACCCTCTCGGACGTAAAAACAACCAAACAAACAAACCCCCGACCCCGTGTGAAAACCCAACCAACCCTAATACAATGTCCGCAATCGAGCTGCTGTACAGCCGTGTACGCGCGCTTATACGCATCGCAAGCCCGAACGTGTCAATATATATATACTTGCCAAAATCGGCGGCGTCAGCAGCGGCCGCGCCGGCCAGGATCCCCGCCAGCAGCACCAGAGGCAGCATCCCCGAGAATAGTCCGGCGCGCATGATATCTCCTCGCGGGCTGCACTTCGGTTCGGCTTCCGCGAACAACTTGTCCCGCCTGCGCCGCGATACGGGCGAGCGTATGATACAGCCGCGCGGCCTGTGCTCGGGTTAGCGCTCGGTGCGGGCCTTACCGCGCGCTTTCACTCCCCACGGTGCATCTGAGTCGGCGGCCGGTCGTTCGGACCTCGAGAGCTCGGGATTTTTCGTATCTTACGCGGTACGTATGTATATGTATGTATACACCATGGGCACGCAGATCGGTTAGGCGGCTGTGTGGCGTGTGCCCGTGTATTTATATACACATGACTTTTTACGCGCGCTTACGCAATCACGGTACCCCCATACGCTTGCTACCATGTATATTTGTATATGTGTGTACACGAGGTTCGGTACAGCTCGGTCGAATGATTATACATATATATATATATCTTACACGACGGCCTGGACCGGCGAGCATTCGCTGACTTTTTAAATCGTCGTCGAGTATAAGTACTGCGCGCTCTCCTGCGGCTAGCGTAATATAAGTACGCGGTACGTGCAAGATTACGGTGAAGGATCTCAAGAATGACGAACCTGCTTTTTTTTTGTTTTTCGTTCATTTATTCTTACTTTTTCTTCCAAAAAACGCAAAACTGCAGAGACGCACTCTCTGGGATCGGCGCGCACCTCTATATTATAATCATGCCTTCCGAGCGCGATCGAAGACGCGTCACTGAACTCTGTCGGATGCAGCAGCAGCTGCGACATCAGCGGCAGTGCAGCTATATAGCCTGAGAAGATTTTCACTTTTTACGGCTGCTTCCGTAGTGCGCAGTTACGCGTCGAGCTGTACGGCTCTGCATATGATGTACACGCAAATGATAAACGCGTGCGGGGGAAGAGAAAAAACAGCTCGGGGGAGAACAAAGAATCGTATTTACGGTTATTATACGCGACGGTGTTGAATGATATCTCGCCGTGTTGGGCGAAAAAAAAACAAGCGCGCGTACTTATACAGGAAATTCGGTGTGTATATACGTGATGTACGAGCGGGTGTAATCGCTCCTGCGCGGGTAATTGTCAGGCCGACGTTGTGCAATCGCACCGACCGGCGTTTGGTGAGCCGAGACGAGAGACGAGCGACCAGAGTTGAAGTGTGAGAGGAGACGAAAAACAAAAAAAAAAGCAGGGTCCAGCTTTCTTTTTGCGTATCGTCACTGCAGGCTGATACGCGATTAGTTTATTGCATCGCTAACTTTTCTACGGAATGTTGTATTCTCTTAGAGGCACCGAATGAACGCGAAAAATTGAGCTTTTACATTTGTGAGACAATTTACAGTTATTCCTTATCTGAAAAAAGTATTTTACTTGTTTCGCTAGCAAATAAAGCTAATGAAGACAAAGTACTTCTTCAAAACGTCATAAATTTAGTATTGTATCTATACGAAAAATTTTCCGTGTCGTATGTACGAATGAATTTTTTTGATTATCTTACTCGACTTTAACAACATGCATGCAGGACCTACTTCATTTTTCACGAATTTTCTTGTAACCCCAAATCAGTAAAAAGTATTTTACACTATATTTATGTGTATATTATATGATGAAACAACTGAATACGAGAACATTATCATAATACAACTTTTTATTTTATTACATTATATACGTATACTACCTTACTCTGTTGTTGATCGCTTACTGCTCAGTATAATACTTCTTCACTCGACGAATGACTAAATCACACTGTGAGCTTAGTGAGTCAGTGGTCAGTGACCTAGCTGAGGTGCGCACTCCATACTGCGCAATGAGCTGCGCGGCTCACAGATGCTTTGTCAACAGTGTGAATTAGTCACTGCGCAATGAGCTGCGCGGCTCACAGATGCTTTGTCAACAGTGTGAATTAGTCATTCGTCGAGTGAACACGTAGTATATACGGAGCAGTGAGCGATCAACAACAGAGTAAGAAACGAGGTAAGAAAAATGGAAATTATGTTACGTAAGTAGACTTATGTTACACTAGAAACTTAAATAGAGTAGTTTTTAATATCGTATACGTATATAATGTAATTATATGGTATAATAAGTAATACAAGTAACACAATAATTATGTGTACAATACATAGTAAATTCAGTAAATTGACGACATAATATAAGCATGAG
>JAPYYV010004378.1:0-30276 GCA_030522625.1 Copidosoma aretas
GTATCGACTTGTTCAGGTATTATTATTTTACTCTCAGGACCTAATGTTATTAAAATATGTGCATGTAGTAGACCTCGTGTTTGAAATTCAATTATGTATGAACATAAGCTAGAACTATACCAAAATTTTTCTTCTCAGTTATATATTTTAAAATTGATTGAAGTTTCGTGTGAAATAATCTAACGGTGATATTTGATATATCATTCGGTGTCGTTTTTTCGGAAAATTCGATAAAATAATTTTCAACTCTGTCCATTCGGGATTACAAGTTACAGTTATGAATAAGTCTGGTCTACCGCACTTCCTCATAATAGCCATCGCACCCTGATAGTGTTGTTGCATGTATCTTGGTTTCACTAGTAAGGCAGATAATCGAAATTTTTAAATGATATCCAGAAACAGCTAAATATTCTCTGTTTACTGTAAATTTAGATTAATCAGAGTTATTGGAGTCAGGTAACGTTGCTCTTGCTAAGAAGGGCTTCCCAGAAATGAAAACAAATTTTTAGGTAAACAATTGTATCTCAGCTGCAGTGCCCCCACGCTGTCAGAAAGGATAAGTAACCCCAATAAAAGTTGTGGAAACATACAAGCATCTGTAAGAATACAACTTAAGAAATGCATTTACTCAATAAGAAATTTTCTTATTTGGAATTTAATTTCATGTAACTTATTCCACTGCGCTGATGATATCATTCATATGTGTTATGTAATAGATAATTTAGAAGCAACTATGATAAAAACCAAGTAGAGACCAATTATGTATGTTTACTTACTAATTACAAGCAATTGTTTTTCAATCAACTAGGGAAAAAGTACTTCATACAATGCTTTTTTATACAAGGTATATATGTTTTTATAAAATCTTTATCATTTTTTATGGAGACTACATCATTTCCCAATTTAAGACAATATGTGAATAAAATATATTCATCGTCAGCAGCACAATACAATATCATTCAGATTAAGGACCAATATTGATAAGAGCATTTTATATGCGAATAAGAATATTTTCCCCTGTAAAGGTAGCGATCGTTGATTTTTGGAATAGAATCTATCATTCGTCTATTTCTGCAGGATATTAGACATTTTAATTCCGAAATTTGTACTGAGGCTCTAGTCAAGATTATCCCATCTGGGCTTGCCAAAATCTAATTTTACCTAGGGTGTACAATAAAGAACTGGCATGTTTACTAAATCCCCTTTTTTCTGTTCGTAAGTGTTGCACTTAGTATGCGTATAAGACTTTTTTAAATATATAATATAATAAAGTTATAATAATTTATTAAAATTATAATTGATATTCGAACCGATGCGACGCGCGACTTATAATTTCGGTGGGCTGTAGGATTTTGTTAATTGTGCGCGTCATTAAAGAGAAAGGAAAAAAAATGTGAGAGTTAAGCAATTCTTGGCTGATCGGAAAATGTGATGGGCCTCGGCCAGTCCAATACTTGCCTCCGTATAAAGCGGTCTCTATTTGTCATTCGTTTGCTTCACTCGGTTTTTTGTGGATTCTGTTTCGTGCGCGTATCATCTTTTATTATACGGCATTTCAATAACAGTGCATTAAGATAATTCGTTTTTTCTTTTTTTAGTTGGTTGTCATGACCGTGATCGAGGCTAAGCTTGGCGTGCAGCCAGAAAGAAACACGACGAAAGTCCGCTTACATAAAACTCTGTGACGATTAAGTGGTCGACGAGGTGATAGGTAGAAGTGCGGACGTATACACACACATACACACACACACACACACACACACACACGTTCACCCCCCCTCACACACATATACACATACACACACACACACGCACATGTACAATGCGCTTTGTCTTACACTCAAATTTTTACTTATTTCTCTGTATCAGTCGTTGCTCTTGATTTGTTTTTTTCTCTTCCGAGTTTTTCTCATTAGCAGAAAATGTATCATTGTAAGTAGCTCATGAATGCAGTGATTATTTACTTCTTTCCTTAATTTTATCTCTTTTTAGTAAAATTTGTGTCCGTTGAATTTGGAAAGTCAGTGGTCCAATTAAAATATCGTGTTTGTGTCTTATTTTTGTTAACTTTAGTTTTCGTGTCACTTAAGTGTGTTCATTATTTTATTCAGTATCATCGTGGTTTTTCCTTATTATAGTGCAATCGAAATTTCTTATGATAGATCTATATAAATCTTATTACTCTTAAAAAATTTTTTTTCTTTTGCATTTTCTTGTATTCGTAAGACAACAGAACAAAAACATATGTCAAAATCCCCAAAAACCCCTTTTTGTGTGGAAAAATTTAGAATGATGATTAAGTGGATTGCAGTGTCCTGGAACTATACAATATATTCCAACAGAGCTTATTCTTTTTGTCATTACGAAATGCATATAAAATTTTTCCGCGGGTTACCAAATATTATTCATTTTGGATGAAATACAGCGATAAGAACGCAGCAGTGCTATACTTATATAATTGCACCTATTAAGCTATAGCTAACTTTCTAATGATATTACATTATTTGTTCATAAAGTTATCTAAAGTCCGTTGTTATACTTTTAATTTACGCCCTAGTTTTGACAAAAATGTTAAAATTGGCTGTAGATTCAAGTTTTTTTTTTTTTTATCTAAGCATTCCAAATTACTTAAGTACTTTATTCAATACGTCGCAAAAAAGTCTCCATTTCAACCATGAATTGTCTTTAATTCGTTTTTATATCGAATAATTATTTTCAATATGTCGCAAGAACCCTATGCCTCCACGAAGGCTTTCCTACCTTGGCCTGACAATCAAGTGCTTACCAGTTGACGGACTCGCCAACCAGAGGACCAAGCACGCTACGTAGACTATCGTGCTCTCGGCCAGATAGCCAGGTCATAACACAGAGACATGGTATATAGATCAATTCATGCTATCAATTAAGGTCATTGTCACCGAAATATAGGAAGCTAGTTTGTGATACGTTTGTTAGAACCTGGTCATCGGTCATAGAATATGGAGGTGTAGACGGTGTGCTTTATCCTTTTGATGACCCTGGGTATCGAGTTTGCCACTTGTTTAAGCATGGAAGTGCCAAGAGAAGTCTGGGAAATCCTCTCAGTCCGTACTGTGTAACTTGGCTTGTTTCTTCTCATAAATTTACACAACAAAATAACTTCTTAAAGACACCATGAGATGCTAACAAGTTAGAAATTGGTTTGTCGAGGTAAATGAAGTAGAAGCAAGTTAAGTCACACAGCATGGCCACTGTACCCAGGTTGATCCTTGGCTGTCATGATCATCCTTAATCCCCTTGACTGAAGATGTCTTTTTAAGTGAAATCTCTGAGTTTTTGCCAAAAACTCGTAAAAAGTATTTCCAGTTTCTCCGACGAGATAGGAATTTGCCTTAATTTCGGACTACCCTGATAAGTCTATAGATATTATACATAGAAGAAGCGAATTCCATACTAGCCTATAAGTGGAAGCATACGGTCTGTAGAGAGAGAAAGAATATTGTATTGGTCTTGTATCTTCCAAAAAAAATAATTTTTACAAAACTTTTGTTTAATGAATTACAACTAAAATAATAAAAAGTAGTTTCAAACAATATTCTTCGATGAAAGAATCTTTTCGAGTCTTAGCTGCGCAAAATCTTCAATACTCAATTTAATATCTATACTCTCCAGTAAATCATGCTCAATAGACAATAAAGCTAGACCAGCTACGCGCTTTCAAGTCACGTTGGATAGTAAATAATTGTTTATTAATGTTAATATAGAAAAATTGCTCTTACCAGAAGCAACACTAACTGGAAAAGTAAGTAAGACCCGAAGTGATGCTGCCGTGTTTTAAAAATTATCGTATAAGTAATTCATTGATAAATAGTGACGGGATTTTAAATAGTTCGCTAATATTTTTCTCAGTTAGGATTATAATTGATACTGTCTATTCTTGATATTACTGTTGGCCATGAATTTCACTGTCTTCTCTATAAGAGAGATATGATAACAAGTTCATTCAATTTTTATGAAGACTTTCTTGATCACTTGTGAATCCATACAAGAACCCAAACAGATCGTTGTATGTATTCAATTGTTAAAATCTTTTATTTAATGAGATAATAGATTGATCTCAAATACAGAAAAAAAGATAATCCGTGTATTCAGTTTCTGGATTTGTAAATGGCTTATCTTCTCTTTCTCTATTCAATTATCGTTTTTTTTCTTGGTCGAAGTTTATCTTCATTTTAAAATTTTGCTTTAACCTTAAAATCACTCGCCATTTCGTTGCAGTAGTTGAGATATTCCGAAATCTTTGATCTGATCGCATGTCTTTCAAATGTTTTTTTATTTGTGTGATTAATTTGATTGCTTCCGTTAAATTAAGGTTTTGTTTTTGTAACATTTGGCTAACGATATTTACTCGAAATAGAACTTCATACCAAATAACAGTACAACACAAAAATTGAAATTTTTCTACCTTTTTTGCAAAACACAATGCAGTGTGTTAAAAAAGTTTACATCAAGTTTTAGATATTGTGATGACTTAAGTAATGAGTCATATATTTCTCCAATTTCATAACGAAAAGGAGTCACTGCTTTGATTCGGTTGTCTGACCGAGTATCAGATACAGATTTGACCATTCAATTAGGTAAGTGGTTTTTAGATATAGGCTATCTATATGTAGAAGCAGACAAAAAATTATGTATCTTTTGAATAGTTCAAAAAAAAAGAAAATGGTTGAGTATATGATGATGCTGCTCCATCATTTAATACTAAATTTGAAGAGTGAGAGCTGGCGGAACATACAAAGCTTATTATTAACTCTTTGATTTCCGAACCAAGCATGTTAATTATTCCATTTTGTATATTTTTTCCCGAGTATAGTACATATGTTTCTTTTGACTGTATTTTTCTTAAATGATTTGCAGTTATTATATCAAATTTTCCAACATATTCTACTAATTTCAAAAAATTTCTATCATTTTTATCATAGACAGTGTCACTTTTTCTGCGTAGTGCTAAATCTTGAGAGCCGAGAAATTCTATAAAATAAACAAGATTGTTTAAAACCTTCTTCTATCTATTAGTTTACTCTCTGATGATTTGCTGATTTTCTGAATCTATGGGCTTATTTGAACTTAATCTTTTACTTTACTTCATCCAAGAATAAAATGAGTGAATGTGATTGAAAAGTTTTTAATGATTAGTTAAAATCTGAGAAACATTTTTCCAATCACACTTACCTACATCAGATGGTAAAGAAGTCGGCACTGTACTGAATAGTCGACAGCAAAAATAAAAAACTGCAACAAAAGCGCGAATTCAGTCGGCTTTGTATTCTAGATCCTCAGCAGTAAGGCCCGTTCCTAAAGAACACAAAGGATACCCTACCATGCATACCATATAAGCATATATACATATATTGTATTTCATATAATTATGTATTTCATATAAGCAGACAAATTTTGAAAATATAACCTCTGATACCCTGTACCATATCATCGCTTTGAAATGCTTAATATCATTGCAGTACTAACGATAAATGATTCATGTTGCATTAGGAATACGTACATTATTTTCTAGAGAAGCTCACACTAACAAGAAGACGCTGGTGGAGAAAATTTACTCTTATGGGTATCGTATACGCTATTCAAGACAAAAGTACGGCATCATCTACCGAGTCTTTGCAACTCTTGCGTTCAGCTCAGGTGTAAATTCACACCCGGAAGAGAATGCCACCTTATTATCCCTTATGGCGTGATATACTATCGTGCACAAAAAATATGTACCAATTATGTGTATAGTTTGTCGGTTATATCAGTGTTTCCGGTGATTTGTGTTTGTTCTTTATTATTAGTATTCATATCTTCTTCTGGCAAACTATAATCACTAATAGAACTGTCAATTTGCGAATTCTAAGGATTTTCTTCGTTCGATTTAGAATTTGTAACGACTCTTATTTTATACTGGTAGACTCTTATTTTAGTTTCGGGATCTGTGTTAACGAACTTTTTCAAAGACTTAGCTTGTTTTATCTCTCCTTTATCTTATAATTTCCCCTTCCTTTTTCAATAAAACCACCCAGATTTTGTCATTTTATCAGCCATGTCAATCGACTTAAAGATAACTAACTTACAGAGCAACACGTTTATATCATGCCTGTTGTAGGGGTAGGTAGATAAATTTTCTGACGGATTTCATCGACTCCACAGAGTAGGTGTGTTCCGCTATTCTCTTAAGGCTCACGAAACGAGAACGATACACTGATATATTAACGTAACTAAATCAAGCGTTTTGAAAACTACAAGTATCGGTGGTGCTGCACGCAGCGCGCCTTTCAAATGACAAATAAAATTTAAATTGGAACAAAATCTTTGAAGACGGCCGGTGACGCTCTCGGAAATTGGTTTTTGTTTGTCTTTTATTTATTAAATCAGTTATTTGGCGCCCTGGGAAAATGCTCAGTTCGCCCCCTCTCCTTAAGCTTCCCTGGTTTTCATCAATAGTGGATGTATCATATACGTTATGAAGCTACCTTTCTACGCTTTATCATTAAATGTGTGAGTAAGTTTGTATGAAAACATATTTCATAAAATGTGTAATCTTAGATTTAAGACTGTTTCGTACGTTATAATTTGGATTGCATAAAAAAAAAACCAAAACAAATAATTACAAATTATTTACAAGACTCTGTAGGTATTTGTGCAATTTTGTAGTTTAGTACAATATCAAATGATGTCGACAGACGCAAATTGCTTGGTATAAAACAAAAACAGTGCATTTGGTTGAAATCTAAGACCGATAGTGATAAAGAAGGAAAGCTATTTTTGTCTGCTGGCTATTGAAACTGAATAAGTAGTATAGACATTAAAAATCCTGACGGGATCGTCTTTTTCAAAAAGTCGGTTGTTTTAAGTTGGCTAAATAAGTTTGTTTCTGATAGCGTAGCAACTGAGTTCCAATTAAAAGACCTAGTACATATAAATTCTTTACCTCTCGCAAAATTTGAAAGTGTTTTGTATAATGCGACAGTTAAAATTTTTTTATTATGTAGAGTAGAGTGACCAGAGCTCACAGCCAAGTTAAAAAACCTTTAAACGTATGATCCTGCTTCTCTTGCTGAAATGAACGTCAAGCTTTTAAAAGAGTTCTCAAAGAAAATAACGTACTGTCCTTACATCTAGTCAACTCGCTTGACAAAAACCATATAGGATTCCCACATAAGTTTCCTATATGGGAAAGCAACGTGGCAATGTCAAATTTGTTTATTACAAAAATAAGAAAAAATTTGTTTGCAACTTATTTCTGCAATGCAATATTTCGTCTTTGACACATTGTTTTCCCACATCGGTGTTCTACATGGATTTCCCATGTGGGTTTCCTATGTGCGAAACCCATGTGGGGAACTGATGTGGGCAAAAAATGAGTCCAACACAAAATATTTCATTTGAGAAATGAGTTGCAATTAAATTTTTCCCATTTTTGTAATGTAATAATTCGATTTTGCCACGTTGTTTTCCCACACAGGAAACCCATGTGGTGTTTGTCTCAAATCCCCACATAGGTTTCCTATGTGGTTTCCAGTATGGGAAACTCATGTGAGAATCCTATGTGGTATTTTCAAGCGAGAACAAAGCCAAAGCCCCAAAATATCAACATAGTACAATTACAACTTACAAAGGATAAACTGTTAGACACTTTTGTTGAACAGGACATACATAAGTATCCTAGTATTCATGTTTAAAAAGTGATGCTAAATAATAAATAAAATTGTTTGATCCTCCATGTATTGGCAATTAGCTTAAAGTATTAGCTATTTAATAATCTGAAAAATAACAGCTACAGTTACCTACAGTTATAGCTATAACAGTTATAGTATTGTTACGTTCTGGCTTTCAGTGACGCCACACTTTAGCTGCGAATATTTGGAATTGTAGCCAAACGGGAATGTACTGGTAGTGTGCAGTGAAGGGATAAGATGTTATTATGAACTTTACCTCAGGCCCCCGGTGGATGCCTGCTCTGCTCTAGTTTATAACATTAGTGGAAGACTGCTCTTATGCTACTGTGGGTGACAACGTTAAGTATAGGGATAAGGATATTACGCGAGAAATAAGAAAGTTTATTTTTAAGTATATTATCAGTTCAGCCATAAAGTTTTATTGATTTAATTAAACGTACAACAAGAACAATTTACATGTATTTACGATACGATTCGTACAAAGACTCGAAACTATCAAGATGGTGACTTTCGTCGTTGAATTAAGGGGTCAGACTGGGTTGGGGAGGACCTGCTCAGTTTTTTTTCTAAATCCAGAAGAAATCACTAAACTTGGGAAAAAGTCGGATGAAGTTTTTTCTTGTTATCTGATCGTGCACGCAAAGCGTTCCACCAAGTCATTTTTATTCCAGTAAGTTATTTTAATTTTTCTTCAATTAGGATACAAGCTGGAAGCAGGTTGCATGTTCGTGCTGTCTAGAGCGGTTCGTATGAAATTTCCACGGGGCGTGTCAAAGAACTTTAACATCAATAAAAAAATGTTAATATAGTTCTTTAGTTGTCTTCTTTCTGTTAAGGATGGTGAAAGTGAAAAACGTACGTACGCTGGAGGGGGTGAAAAGTGAGGTGGTCAAAAAGGAAAAATGTATGGTGACCAGGAATAGGTAAAAAAAGTGCTCTTTTCTAGTAGTAGAGGGGTTCAACAAATTTCTCTTGTTCTAGCAGTAAAGGGGGCACTTGTTCCAGTTTTCTTATATTCTAGTAGCAGCATAGCCTATCTACTAGGGCAAAAGCTGGTAGCAGGTCGCCCTGTACGTGCTATCTATAGCGGTCTATACGGAAGCACCATGACGCGTGTCAGAGGACTCGACGATCGATATAAGAATGACAACAGTATAGTTTTTTGGTTATCTTACGTTTGGTTATGTTCCGTGGATTATCATTAGCAGTGGTAGATAACGGTTGAAATTATATATCGCGGTTACTTCGTAATAGTCTAGATAATTAATCTTTACATGATATTCGCCAAGCGAGTTGTTCATAGTTTTTGGACGAATGTATCACAATATTACAAGGAAGAATATATGACGATAAGAGTGTAAGCATAAACGCCGCATTAACGAGTGTATATCGTAACAATTCATAAGTATAAATATTTATTTTCATCATATTTACATCATGTGAATGAATAATTTTTTTCAATTTCAACAATCGTTGCAGCGATTACATGGTATGGCTGATACGTTTTTAGTGAGCGATATACAATAGAATAGCTTATTTTATTCTATATGAGTATTTAAATTTATTCAATCTGAGTATGCTAAAGTTTTAAATGAGTAATCGAATTAGGTAGAGGGACGGAAAGGGTGTTGGAAAGAAACAGGATAAGGTTAATTCCCAATTAAGCTAACTGTGCCGTTTTTATCAAGACTAAAGTCCCAGTACGAACTGATCCCTAGAGATGTACATCTGAGATTACGTAGGTTATCGCACTCAAGCAGACACTGGGCAGAATATCTTCTCTATTACCTTAAACTTAATTGATCATGCATAAGCAGAAAAAGTTTTAGTGTTTGATCCCTAATTTGCAATGTCAATAGCTTTGTGCTTTAGCATAGTGTTCGTAGCCCTTGCCTCCAAACCGGTATTTTTCTTGAGGAAGAGCGTAAAACTCTGCTGTGTTAGTTTTGATTCTAATTCGTCCTCGCAACTTGAATTAATCACGATCAGGAATCCTCATTAACTCTCTGATTTTTCGATATTGTAGCATCTTATTAGCGTTCCTAAAGGTCGCTCCTAAAGCTGGTCCTGGTTAATCTCTTGTGAGGATTTCACTCATAAATAAAGAGCTGTCTCAAAGTAGATTGGTCACCATGTATTTTTTAAAGCTGTTGGTGATGTGGTTGCATGTACCAATCAACATATACAAATAGCGTATGCTGTGAGTGTAGAGTGTGCATTCGAAAGAAATTTTTCCTGTTCACATTGTCTGTTTGATCTTATGTCTTTTCTTTTTCAGTAAGCGTGACTTTTGCTGCAGAAGATGCGGAGGGTAAGTCAGTAGCGGTTCCTGTCTTATATTTTAAGAGGTTGTCCCGACTTTTCGAATGGCACTTTTATAGTTCAACGAAAGATTAATAGTTTTCTTGATGATTAAGCATTTTTATAAGAAAATCGTAAGATAATAGTGGCAATGTAAGCGCTTTAATTATGTTGACAATAATGAAGCTTCGTTTTTTTTTAAATACTTATATAGGGGTTTTATTTCTACAGAAAAATTTACATACTGGTATAGTTAACGCTAGACTGTAACGCGGCTTATACTATTCTACAAATCATTATGTAAATGTATTCTTTCCGAAAATAGCACAGAAGCATAGTAAAAACATAGATCATGCTCTCCATACGGGGACAGGAGTGTGACAAAATATGCAATGTCCTAGAATTGTCCGTGTGTTGAAACCTAATCTTTCGTAATTTTGTAGTTATAAAAGTTTGTTCGTAGTTGATCGTTGGACGCCTTTGCTTTGATCTCTATTTTAATAATATTTTCTTGCTTTTTGTTTGTAGTGTAACGAAAATATTAATTATGGTTTAAAATAATCAAACTAACAGTTTTTGGATCGTTATGTGAGAACCACATGTATCCAGAAAATGCTCCCGTGATTTATATGAGTTTGGATACATCGCTTTTTTAGAAGGTGAGCTCACAGATTCTGCTTGGCATTAGTGTGCATCTGGTATATATTTGATAGTGTACATTAAAGAAATGTGCTTCCAATGTACTCAATGAACGAGCAGTATTTTAGAAAGGGAGTTTTTTTTTTGCTAATTTAAAACCACAAAATTTTGAAACTCATGTAATTTATATCAATTTTGCAATAATTTAAAATTTTCTTGATAGTGCGACAATATCAAAAATCAATTTATAGTACAAAACACTTGACAGATACGTGATACGGAAGAAGATGTAAAAAAAATGTATTACGTGTTTTTGTTATTTGAACCTTTTATGCCATTTTGTGGATATTGGCGAGGCCAAATCATTTAACTTGTCAGAGACAAGACTTTAGTATTGAGAAATCACATAAGTTTGTATCTGTTATTAATAAAGTTTTTCATAAAATCATTTCGGAAATAATCTTCAGCGTTTAGAATACAAATGAATTTTATGTTTTTTATTTTCTTTATATTTAATCACCTCATGCATCATAATACTGTAACTATAATAAAATCAAGATATAATTGACACTTAAAAAAATTGAAATTGTTGATTGACTATACCGCACTATTCGGCCAGTCGATCGCAGTTCTAGCAAGGTCTCAAAATATCAGAGAATTCCGGGGTTGGTTTCTTGTACAGAAACATAGCTGTCACCATTGTTATCAAACTTTTGTGTTTTATTAGTATAAGCTTTTTTAAAAAAGATAAACCAGCATGTTAACGAAAACATTCAAAGAAAAAAATGTAAAATACATTTCTAATAAACATACTAAAACAATTTGCTGAAAAGAGTAAAAAAATTGAGTTTCAAATTTTTACTAAATGTGTAATAACAGCTAAATAATTCTTAAGTGTCTTCCAGCTAATAGAAATGCATACATAAACTTCAATTTTTCATAAGCTAATAGATGTACATTAAATTTTTTGCATAGTCACTCGATAAGTAGTTTAAAACAATGATTGAAGTTATCGCGGGCAAAAAAGTTGATCAGAAAAACCATTCTTATTGACGCTAACAGTTTTTACATCGACCTTGTTTTACATTATAACAAAAATCGATGCCTAATGTTATGTAATGACACTGGGTCAAATGAAACTAATCATTCGATTTTTATTCAGAGGTAAAAGTATGACTGAGCCCAGCTATAACGTACATCTATATACATCGTGTCTGGTCTGATGACTTTCACAACATAGTATATATAGATATATGTAACAGCTCAGTTTTACAACACTTGTACCTCTGAATCCGAATCAACTGATATATTTCGTTCGACACAGTGTTATTCTATATTACTAAGCATCGATTGTTGTCGTAATTTAAAATAACATCATTTTAACCACTGTAAGCGTCGAAAAGATTAGTTTTTCTGATTAACCTTTTTGCCTGCTTTAACTTTAGTTATTGTTTTCAACTACTCATCGAGTAAATATGCCAAAAATTTATTGTACATTCAATATCTTATGAAAAACTAAAGTTTATCCAAGCATTTTTATTAGCTGGAACACACTTAAGAATTATTTAGCTGTGGTTACGCATTTAGTAAAAATTTGAAATTACAACCTAGTAATCGCACCATCTTGGACTGACGTCACAAGTGAAAATACCTTACACATCATAGTGTAGTATATTTACTATCTGCTTTCGATGCGATGAGTTTTATCATTGTGTATTACAATAATAATGTAACTACTAGCATGTGTATCATCTTATGTACATTAGAGTGTGAGTAGTTTAACATATTTATTATCTTTTTAAATCATGATTTATTTTCTCAATGTGTAGTATTTAATGGTTGTCGATCAATTTTACGTCAGTGTTCACACGTTTTTTTTTTAATTTTTAAATAACAAAATCTTTTACTAATTGATTGTTCTTGATGATAAAAAAAAAAAAAATTTATATGGGTCAAGCAATGTATTTCATTTATTTTAGAGCATTGTTTTGGAATATTTAAAAAAAAATTATTTCCACAATTATTTTTTTTTTGTACATTCTAATTTTAGATTACCATTTAGAAACGTTTTATTCGGTTTTGCATTTTTATTATTATACTAAATTAATAATGACCAAATAATGATATGCTTAAACATGATATAAAGTTATGTGAAAATGAGAATATTAGCTGAGTTCTATGCCTAATTATCACGTGATAGCCAGTTGAGCAACACCTGTCTTGTGTATCAATTGGTGTTGTAACAATTACAGGCGGAAAGGCTAGTCTACGAAAAGATGTCCTGGAATTCCAAAAAACTTTCCAAGAATCCTATGGCCGTTAAGGCTCGAATTTATATGATAATTGCTTTCATCTTGTTTTTGAGGTCGTCTTCAAAACGTATTCAGGTTGTATGCTGCATACAATATGCATCACTTAATTACAATCTGAGTATGACTTGAAGAAGACTTTAAAAATGAGTCTAAACCAAGTTTTCTCAACGATAAAAAAAAACCAGGTGTATAAAAGTGTTATATTAGAGGTTAGTGCTGTGCTTTACGGCCAATATACTTCTATAGTATGTACTTACTATAGAAGTAAGGTTTACTGCAGGACCCATTCGTAGCTCTAGTTTCGTACTATAAGATACTGTTGGATTTGGACCTATTCGATTTTGAATAATATCTCATAGCTTGATATATTCTGTTTATTCTACTCTTTTATTCAAGGTATATAACGGGTAAAATGAAATTAAATACGTTACTAGTTGTTATGTGATGTCCACTATATAAAATTCCCATTAACCTTTTATAGCTTATTGTACTCTACTTTTCATGCCCTTTCATTTAATACCTATGTCAAGGGTTGAAAAAAAATTTGTAAATACTCTTATAAAAATAAAACGAAGAAATACACCGAGAAGAAAAGAAATAGCTTTTTTCATGAAGGTTCATACAATTTTATCAGGAAGAACATTAAAAAGGTAAAAATTTTATCAATAAAAAAAAGAGTGCTTGGTTGAGGCTCTTATCCATTAAAGCCTTTGTCAACTTTTTCAGAATCTAACTCGCTATGTTAAAAGGTGAAAGTTCATAAATCTTACGTCAAAAATTAATTCGATGGCCTGCTGATTAAAATTTTTTTAACCTTATTACTTAATCTGAATCACTGAGCCTCCTTTCTGCCTTCTTGGTAGAGCATTTCTCAGCTTTAAAAACACTCTACTTCAAAATTTTTCGCATCTAACTCTGCTTATACCTCCAGTAAATACTGGATGTGCTCACATAGCCTAGGGCAAGTGGGAGATCCAAGCAGGTCGATTAAAAAATGCTTATGCTGCTGTTGCTGCTCTTGACACAGAGTAAACACCAACCAAATGATGAAAATTTAGAAACCGCCCGCTTTGTATGAACATATTTGTGACTAACACCCATCCCGCCTACACCTACTTTTGTAAAAACCCCCCTTTACTCACAGGGTGCTAAAAGAAATAGCTACTGCACACCAATCAGCTAAAGCCTTTCTGCGGATCCACGCTCTCGTGAGAAATCTGGGGAGCTTTTATACACATGCGTCATTTGTAACTCCGTCGCTGCATAAGCTAACGAGATGGTGCTTTACGCCACGGCCGTGGTTTTTATCATACTCTGGTCTTCGTGGTCATCATCATCATCATCATCGTTGTGGTTGTCGCAGTCATTCTGATCGTCATAGTCACTGTCGAAGTCATGGTCAAAGTCATGGTCGCGGGCAGCACATCGGTTGCCGTCGACTCGGCAGCACTGGATGTTACTCGACTGCGTTTGAAGTCAGTGACACTTTCAAACAAGTTATTATCTCAGCGTCCGGTGTACCTAAAAATATTGATTGTACAATATTTTGGGTTTCTAGACCAGAGAAATACGAGTAACCCATTGATTCTACTCTGCGTCAAATTATTCAAAACTGTAAAAGTTATTTCATTTGTCTATAGCGTAAGACCATGCACTCCAAAGCCTTATACTCTTAATTTGTAAATTAAAAAAGCGACTGTTTTACTCAAGATTTGTTTATCGAGAAAAGGATTGGTTTTACTAAGTGTGTCGTGACTATGATAATCATTTTCTGTTACTAGATTTAATTCCCAGGACCAACCACAGTACTGGGTCTAATTATGATTTGCTAATATTCTTCCATGCCGCCACTCTACTTCCTACATATATTTACTTCTTAACGGGTCAATGTAAGGCTTAGAAATACTTCTGTAATATCTTTTAAGCTTTTGTACATAGGATAGCTGAGGTTCTTCCCATTCTTAAGTATCAAAATTTGAGGACCCACTTAAGGGTAAAGCATCTGATTTCATAAAAATTATTCCTTTATGGGAAGAAAATTACGCACAAGCCTGTGAGTCCTTACTCTAAGATTACGATAACAACCACTGACTAGTTGCTAGTTACATATACTCTATATAAGATTGCCAGCCAATGAAAAATGAATAAATTTCTACTGCTTGAAATCAAATACTATGATTTTCGAATGAATTAGATGCACAAGCATCGAAAAATTTCATCAGTCTAGTAAATCACAATCTAGGATTAGTGGTTAATAAAACTACAGCTCCGTTCGATGAATTAATACTTTAGTTTAACCATAAGTCAACTAAGGTTATATGTCAGCGAAGAAGCCTCAATTGATAAACTAAAGATCTTTGTATCTCACAAGCACGAATGATAAATTTATTTTCTCTGATTTCTGGTTACTTCAAGTATGTGATACTTGAGTATTAGATTATGTACAGTCTCAGTTGTTTTCCATGTGTAAGACTACTTTTAATTCATCGTTTACAGTTCAAATATATGCCACTCCCATTACTAATTTTTTTATAATTTGTAAAAATTAATTTTGATCTAAAAATTTAGATTTTTTCCTTTAATTTTATTTGTCTAGTTGCAACCATTGATTTCTGATTCCGTAAAATCAATATGGCACCCACAATCTGAAAATCCCTAAAAAATCACTCTGTCTCTACGGAATACCCCCCTCTATCATAAATTCTATCGTATCCAAAAAATAAATTTTGGACCTTAAATTTAGGATTTCCCTTCTACTTTTATAGGCAGAGAGGCGCCTATCAATATCTGATTATGTTAATCTAATACGACACCCACAAGCCAGATAGGACTGAAAAATCACCGTTTTTTAACAGAAGATATTCTCTCTCCTAATCTTTATTATTTCTAAAAACTGATTTTAGGCTTTAAATTTAGGATTTTTCTTCGAGTTTTATTGTCTATGTTATGCTTATCAATTTCTGGTTCTGAAAATTCATTATGGCGCACACAATCCAAAAATTGCTCATAAATCACTGTATTTCAACGGCAGACCCTCTTCCATCAGAAATTCTTTTACGTCTTAAAAATATATTTTCGTTTAAAATTTGGGTTTCTCTCTCGAGTTGTATTTGCCAGATGGCGTTTATTGATCTCCGATTCCCCAAATCTAATATGTCAGCCACAATCCGAAAATCGTCGAAAAATGAGTGTAAAAATTGTAAAAGTTCATGTTACTTTATTTGAACATAAATATTAATAGTTCACAATTGTCATATACATAATTTTATTACAAAATTGCGGATGCCTAGTAAGCGCACTATATGCCTCCATCTCTCTATAGTATTAATAGTATTAACTGGGGGTCAGCAACAATTTATATGTACGAAAATAGTGATTCCTGGTTCTAAGATTAGCTGGCCTTACTAGCAGAATATAAGAGTCAATCCGCAATTGCAAACTATCCTATACTATAACTAAAGAACCAAGCGAGCTGGAAAACCAATGAATGAATAAATAATACCCAATAAACTATAACCAAGTAACACAACGTACTTGTAAATAAATTATCATCTTTTTACAAATTACCTTAAACCAATTGAACCTGCCTGCTTGTGATTTACTAAATAAATAATTAATATTAGATAATCCATCACGAATCACCCCTTGCTCTTAACACTTATTAAATAAAGTATCCAAAAGTAATAATTATATTTCCGCCAATTTATTACTAGCTAGAAAGCCCTTAAGCCCATAAATGCAAAATTTTTTAATATGTACGTAAGTTATTCATTTGTGGTAGTCAATGAACAACATCTCAAGTCTGCCATTTAAAATTTTTATTTTATTATTTGTTTATAATCTAAAAGTATGTTTATCTCTTACTAAACATTTTTTAATTTTTTAATGGGCTTTTTTTGTTACTTCGCGATCTTTTTTTTTTTTTTTTTTTTTTTTTTTCTAATTTTTTTTTTTTTTTTTTTTTAAACAGTAATCGTTATAAAATTAATAATTGGATACTTTAAAACCAATAATTTTTATGTTTTAAATGAAGAGAATTAAGCTTTTCCAATTTTTACAGTCATTTTTTTATGATTTACTGATTATGGGCGTCATATTGAACTTAGGGCATCAGCAATCGATATACGCGACTCGGCAAATAAAACTTAAGGGAAAAACCTAAATTTTATGCCCAAAATTTATTTTATAGACATAATAAAATTGCTGATAGAGGGGGGCTGCCGTTGAAAAAAAGTGATTGCCTAGCAATTTTCGGATTGTGGGCGCAATATTTAATTTTTAGAATTGGAAATTGGTAGGCGCAACGTAGATAATGGGACTTAAGAGAAAATTCTAAATTTTAAGATTAATATCAGTTTTTTTGACACAATAAAAATTAGGACTGAGGAAATCTCCCGCTGAAAAAAAGTGATTAGCTTTTTCCGACTCGTGGGCCTCATATTGGATTAACATTATGAGAAATTGACAGGCACTACCGAGCTAATGCAACTGAAAAGAAAATTATGATTTGTAAGACCTATATACATTTTTTAGACACAAATAAATTGGGACAGTGGAAATCTCCTGTGGAAAAAGACTGATTTTTTAGCTTTTTCCGGCTCGTGGGCGCCACATCGAGCTTACATAATTAAAAATTGACAGGCACCACTCAGCCAATAATAGATATACAGAAATATATGAAAAAATCATGTGTATTCAACCTCAGTCAACATCACTACGACAACGGCAGTGCAGCAGACTGTTTATTTGATGCGTGGTGTCGAGAGAGTACTGGTGTTACTTAGCCCAAACTAAAAAATCTCACCAAATATGGATACATTATACATAATTATTAAGTGTATCATTTTAACGTTGTGAAATGAAAGTAAAATTCAGATTGTAACAAAAGTGTGTTTAAGTTACTAGTAAAAACATAGAGAATAGTGCTTCACTTTTGTTGTTGTTGCTCTCAAAACATTTGGGAGCAAATTTTAAAACTGTAAATCCGCTTCTTGGGACTCATAACCTTATTCTCCAATGTCCTTTTAAATGCAATTTACAAAAAACTATGTTTTAGATTGTAATGAAAATATGCAAAGTAAAAATTTAAAAAATAAGGTGTATTTTACTTTCTTGAAATTCTTGATTCAGAGCACATTGAAGATTATAGAAATAATGAACAGTCGATATAGATGCTTTTTGATGATTTTTCGTATAAAAATATATGTATACTCATCCATAGATTTGGCAGCCGCGAATATAAGGTTAAGCTATTTACTGCTCGTTGAACTGCCACCGTAACGAGGGTACAACCTTAATTAATTGATAATTTTATATTATATTCTTAATTTAAGCATGTAAGCTGTATTTTATAATTTTATACATTTATAGTAATTTTTACTTTCATTCATTCGAATAACAAATGTTTCTCTAAGCTACTAATTGACTTAGAATACTAAATTTATTGTAAAAGACACATAAGCTTAGTCCAGAATAAGAACTTGAGTGACTCCTGGGTATATCGTATATATTTTAATAGTAAGAAACTGCTCTGGCACGCCTTGGGTTCTTATCCCGAACAAATCAATTTATTTACAAAATGTCATTTTTTAGTTATACTTATTTAATTCGAGTAAATTTTACAGATTCCGCATGTAAAAACACTAGAAAATAAGTTGATCCACCGACTGGTAAGATTTTAAGTCAATGTTTTTAATGTGTCGTTGAAATATTTGATTATTTACCGAATACAAACGCCTCTACAATTGCAGTTAGTGGCTCAAATAAAATAAGTTACTTGAGAACAACATTTCTTCGACTAATACTTCTGTTTAAAAAGTTAATTATCTAATGCCTTAGACTATTTTTGACACACGTAAATATAATTGATAGGTTTTATAATTGGATAAGAAAAAAATATATACAAATTCAACAAGTATAAACAGCAAATAAGTGGTTTTATTAAAAAAAAGTAAATACAAAGCTTAATAGTCTTATTATTGTGTATTTAGAGTATTGGCCCTTTTACTGTAAACGTATGCATGAAAAGATTTTGTAAATCAGTCAGACAAGAATTCTTATAGTTAAGTGCTCTGGATTCGTTACAAATTAGTAAAGTTCATCAATATATCGGTTTGGTGATTAAATTTACATTCTTGAAATGTGTGCACTTCTATTTTCAAGTAAGTGATGTTTTTTTTAAAAGAATCACAAGACTATTATAATGCCATTTAATGGAGTATCTACTTGAAAACGATACTGTTATATATGTAGTTCTCAATCTTAACAAAAAATTTTAGACGTACCAGCCGAAGCTCGTGTTCAAGTTTTTTTTGGTAGGCGATTATTTATATCTAGAAGAAATCGATGCTGTTTGAAACATTTAATAAGAAACCATTTTTGAAATAATGAGATTTAAATAATGTTTGTTTTTTCATAGGAATTTGCTATTTAATTGAAAGAAATTATGATATTTTTGGACAAGTTATCAGAAAAAGTTGACTTGACAATGCATGATGAAATCGGAGGTGTCAAGTTATGAGATGAACGAGTGCAGGCCCTGACTGGACATTCATGCAATGATCTTCTCCCGCTTAAGCGTACATGAGAAATAGTAAGACAATTGTCTAATGGCAATAAAGGGCAAGCCTTAGTAATATTTTTCATGAAATTCAGATTGAGTAATTCAAATACGTTAATAGTAGCAATTCTAAATACTTCAAAAAAGATTGCACAAATTTAGATAAATCCTATCCTACAGTGCTTTCAAAGCACGTTTCTTAAAAAAACTCTTGTTTACATGCTTAATCGAGAGAATTTTATCTGGAAGAGAAATCTAAATTTGTTGAACTATTGTATGATATCAATAATACCCTTTTTATGATTTGTGATTGGACTGACTTGACGCACGAAAAAAGTGCAAACAACTTTTATCAGCGTAAATCTTATTGTGGTCGAAGGAAGGTCATATTATGTAAGTCCTTTAATGTATGTATAACTAATCGTTACATAATTGATCTTAAAGGACCATTTAAAAGTACTTTTGGTGGTGCTTAAATTCTGGAACAAATACGAAGAAATCTCATGGATTCATAAGCATTTTGAAAAAAGGAGATGTTTTTGTGTTAGATAAGGGATTCAGAGATGTTAAACCGTATTTAAAAGAAAAGGACTGTTTAGTATTATTGTCTGATTTAAAAGGATATAAAAAGCAGCTTAGTACTGAAGAGTCAAATGAGTCGCGGTATGTTACAAAAATTTGTTAGTTTGTTAAAGCTGTACACGGAATCATCGGACAAAAATATAAACTATTACACAATCAGTTTTATAATAAATGCTAGAATTCATACTTTAATTGTAAAACGACTTTGTTTGGATTCTGAAAAGTTGGAATGTATTAAAAATTTTTTTTTAAAAGGATGGAAGCACAGACAAATGTAGCTGACAGTTTAGCTCAAAAATTCTTGTACAAAAATCACAATAAAAATCTGTTCTGATTTCTACAATCACATCAAATGATTTACTTGATTTTCCAGATCTGAAAATTATTCCTGTAGAAATTTTATTTACTGGATCTTAACACTTAAAGCAAGCTATTTCATATCTAAGGAAAATCTTTTAAGATAAAAATTCTCTTGTTATGTGATATTTAAGATTTGATCCGAAAATTGTTATATTTAAATTCAGATCGGGGCATATAAAGCGTAAAATATATAATTTTACATGAACAAAGAAGTAAGTAAGGGTTGAATAAGTGCTATCATAGGATGTTAATGTAATTGTGCTAACGCCTTCCGAACAGTATGGTGCTTCTCTCATGTAGCAGTTCTTATTCATCATTGATCTTATGAAAGGTATTTATTGAAAATTGTCAGACCAGCAAAAGACCTATATCTCTGTTTGACAAAGATAACGTTTGTCTTGCGATTAAGAAGATTGTGATAAGAATTAGAGACATTTATTGATTGACCAAGTTCACTGTATTGTGTATAAATAAACTAAATAATTGTTTATTCTTTGAATTCTGTCTCTTATTGAGATTAATAGTTCGATAGAAGAACTAAATTTTTGTATAAATAGTTTTATGCTAAGATCTACTTTTAAAAAAACTATATATTTCTATTTCATCTTAAATAAATGATGTTAAAAATTTATTGAATATGTTTAAATTATTTTGCACTAATGACGATTAATCAAATCACAATCCTTGATAATGAACAAATATCTATATCCACATATCTCCAAGTTTACAGTTGATATTTATGATTTTGCTATGAAATCTTAATCACTCGTTTCTCCTCTATAGTCTGATGCTAAACATATCAAGGAACCATATATGTACAAAAAAAATGCTGAAATAAGATGTTTTTACGTATTTGAGACGTACAATACCATGTATATGTCCGTTTGTCTTTCCCTAGCCAGGAGCCCTTTCGGACAGAATAGCAGGCAAGGAGAGGGTCACTCAGGAGAAGCAGGGGAAACTAGTCCTGACGCTCGAGAGAGGCAGTAGTACCCGCTCTGTTTCGCGACTCACACTTCGCTCTTCCCTTGGTCTCATTTAAATAGAAAACCAATAATCACACTCACTGTGCACTCTATTCCTGATTACCTCACCGAACGTAATTCCACGTCAAAGTCATTTTTATGTCAGAAGTGTATTCGGTCGAGAAATTTTTGATTTTTTTCTTTTTTCTTTGGAAGCGCACGTAGCCCAGCGTCGCGAAACCAAAAATGCATGCTAATAAAAGTGGGAAAAAAAACAAAGGCCACTTAAAACAAAACGACTAAACCAGTAAATAAGTAAATAAGTGTGACAAGACAATAATAGGAAAAAAGAGCTTCAATGAGAATGGGGACCACGTGGGAGCTAGTCAGTGAGCTAATTTTAGGACAACTAGGATTGCAGCTTCAACGCTAGCTACCAAAAGCGAGGGAATAGGAAGAGACATCCAAAAATACCCTGTACAACAAAGCCAGGGAAGAGGATGAAAGAAAAATATGTGGATCAGCGCACTTATGCTCATAATTTTGACCGCAGGCTACTGGTTCATGGAAATATCTTGATCCATTCCCCCCAAAACCACAGAAATACGTTAGGAAGACGAACCAATAAAAAAAGCCGAGATTTAAACCCTTACATTTATCCAGCATAAAAAAAGCATACAAACATACGTATATATTATATATCAATCGGATTGCAGGATAAGATAATCTTCTGAGAAAATAATAATAAATGTAACAAACAATGATTAACGTCGTATACGTAAATTACGGTAAAATCAGGAAACCCCATTTCGAAGTTATTTAATATAGAGACTACGAGTCAAAAATAAAAAATGTGTTTTGCAGAGAAATCCCGCTGTTCATAAGCCCGAATATTATTTAAGGAAAAAGAAAATATTTTAGAAAATGCGGGAGAAATGTTAAGATGCCGCATAACATAAATACGCAGCCACCACGAGAAAAACGAGAGAAATAGGATCATAAAAACACATACAGATCGCGACATGTAGATTATAAATCTAGGCACTCTACGAAAAAGAGGCAGGACTAGGTAATAAAAGAGGCTGTCCAGTAATAGAAAACCCCTACTTTACAACAAACAGGAAATGACGAACCTGGGACAAAATGCTAACTTTCACAGACCAGGCTCGGAAAAATTCCTGAAAAGGATGTATTAGGGCGAGACGGCAGGTCGACAGCGGACAATGGACATAGTAAGGCAACAATATTTATGAACAGGGTACAGGAACTTTTCCCGTAAAAGTCAAAAAACAAAGACCCTACAGCACTTAAAAATGAATATAACAACGGCATAAAAGATACACTGAAAGAACTTACTGACCCTGATAACGGAAACCCAATAGGAATTTTTCCAGACGATCCCACTCTCAAAGAAAAGTAAAAAATATGGGCTGATACAACAAGCACACTATCAAGTGAGCACATAGGAAATGTGCAATTGTTGATGAACAGGGCAACCACACGAATGCTGTTCGAAACTACCCAACAGGTTAAGAAAGACCTGGCGAACAAGTCACAAAGAATACAAGACGGATCAACAAATAGGACCTGAATAATGACTCAGAGAGCGAATAGCCATCATCCACGAGCAGAAACTGTAACGCAATACAATGAGGGGCCACAAAAGATACCATTTACTATATCACGTAGAGGGGTCAGATTCGACGAGATATCAATAGCACAAAACGGATAAAACAGGGAAATAACCAATTGGGATTTAGACAAGGACGGATACTTAAGGATACTACATGACGAGAAACACTTCTGACCAACAGTCTAACTGCACATACCTTATCCTTAAAACGCAGCTACCAAGAGAGAGAGAGAGCATGGTTTTACCCGGCAATACAACGCACACATCACAGCTTCCTCTCTCTCTCTCTCTCAGAATGCGTGGTTGCTCGCAAGACCACAGCAGAACGTACTTAAATCACACATCCATTTATTAGGATGTATACCTCTGTTAAACAGATATCTGATGAAACTACAACTTTTTAAACAGATGGCGAAAACAATGGGTTATGACACTAGTCAATAAATTGCGGTGAGAAGTAGAAGTAAAATTTGTCACATGTATAACACGATACGACATAATAAAAGACTTCCTACATGCGCTGGCAGAAACATACAGAGGTTTCGAGCAAGTAGACACGCTAATAGCGAGCCTTAAGGTGATTCGACTGTACGAATAAGAAAATTTTGAAAACTACTCACTAAGATTCCAAAAATTACATTTTAGAGTAATAATTACGTACAAGTCAAATCCAAGGTTGGCAAGGAAGAGGAAAAACGGAAATAATATGAATATGAAAAAAAGTCAATATAACAACTAATAAACAGACAGCGTTTCCCACTGGATTGCAAAGTACCGAGCACCAACCTGATATCGCTAAGAGAGACCTCAGTTATAGCACAAAAAAAGGAAACGAGCACATACTCTGCGATCTGGTCTATCCAAAAAACAAGGCAAACGTACAACTTGCAAAAAGTGTGCCACTCGTTGAAAGCGACGAATTGACATACCTGCTTGCAACCGAGACGATAGAAGACGATAACTACTCAGAAAATGAGAAAATATGTTTATACTGTCACAGACACAGTACACGCTAAACAAGGGACTGCTACAAGTTATGATCAGACACGCAATACGGTACAATGCATAGCCTATATGAAAGAACACATATAACACAGGCCTATGCTTGAATAGCACCATAGAACGGCTGCATATACTACGGTCTCAGAAATCCCAAAGCAAAACAATGCCAAAATCAAGTTTATAAATTTTGAATAATTGTAGTAATTAACATATACTACTTTATAGAACTGCTACATATAAGGCTGTCATCAGAAGACTTATAATATTATCTAATATTTCATTCGCTTTTAAAAGAAATGCAGTGAAGAAGAAGACAAACCCACTTAATAAAAATATTAAGAGATCACTTGAGATCACAAGAGATTCAATTAAAACCGAATGTTTTTCTGATAAAGATTTGATCTAGACTATTTTAATTATATTATCATATTATGTGTGTGTAAAGTAAATGTAGAGTGTAACATACTGTTCACTTTGAAATTGATATTAAAATTTTAAATGTAAAGTTTAGTCATAAAAATCGGTATCCTTTTAAATTATTTCAGAGCATGTTCTTTACTACTACCAAACAACATTATTTGCATAATCCGATATTGCATAGGGTTCAGAAATAAGTAGTTAGTTTATGCATTAGCTATTGCTACAGAACTCAGCTAAACAACTATTTTTCTCAAACTGTATGGCAAATGTGTAAATCAAACAAACTGTCTTGCTGATTACACTTAAAATTAAATCTTAAGGGGCCATAAACTATCTAATTGGTACCAAACTCGATAAAAAACTTAATCTTGATGATGTGTTATTATCCAATTGCCGTTTGAGCAAACTCTTACGCAATTTCAACTTAAAATTCGAGTCCAGGATCCCAGAAAACTAACAATATCGTACTAAACTTAATAAACAACGAAATGTTGTCAATGTGTCATTGCAAAATAATTTTTTAAGTAAATTATGATGCAATTTGGGCTGTAAATTTGAATCTAGGATTCCCAAAAATCATAAAAATGCTTCCAAATTCGATAAAAATCTAAGTTTTGTCAATTTGTTTTCGCAATATTATTGATTAAACAAAGAATTTTGCAATTTATAAATTTAAAAAAGCGGTGTTTTATTTTTTAAAGCACCTTTTATGGATAATTTTAAGCCCAAACAAATATTATATACTTGCTCCCCCTCTTAACTCTGATTTCTGCTGATTTTCACTACCTTTTAGACCACTGTGAGGCGCTCGTGCTACGGAAACTACAAAGTAGTTAGCCTGATAGAGGAAAGTTACACAAATGGACTAGATAATAATTTTGTTAATAACTACGGAACATACAACAGAAGAGATGGTAGAAAAAATCGAAAATATTGTAAAAATTGGGGATACAGGAGAGATTACGAGAGGAATAGCAACCATAACTGCACGTACATAGTCAACAATACATCAAATACAAACATCGGTCATCCAAAAAAACTATGGAAATAACCATTACAGCTGTTACAACACATATAATACAAACGCCTATTGTAATTAACGGAAATGCCACAAGAATCCAAACCCGCCAAATTCCAGAGACAGGCCCAACAATAGAGTGAACGACTCTCGTACTCAGCATTTTAACTCCCAGGACGCTCCCCGGGCCCCTAAAGTGTTGAGAGAGTCCCAGATGTAGTGAAAGAGATAAATAAGACTCTGCAAGGAGATCATCTAGAAACGGAAGGAGCCTGGCGGCAACCAGCAGGGTCATATAATGCAAGCATCGGAGAAAAAAGTGGCAAAACACAGGACATGAAAGTACAGAAAAAGAAGAGCGGACAAAAAATACCGCTTAAAACAGACATCGCAAGAAACGCTAAAATAACCGCAAATGAAAAATATATGAATTATTTATTATTTACAGCCTCCTAGTAACATCCCAGAATTAAAGAAGAAGACGCTAAATAAGGAAACAAATAAGCTGCTTAAGGTAGTTAAAATTATTACTTAACGGGTAGGACATACGCCACCCTTAATATGCCAAGAGAGTCTAGAGCTAAGACATAACAGCGCGGAATTTTATACGAATACAGGTACTAAAGTATTGATTATAAAAATAAGTAGCCTCAAAGAGGGTTTTTATATAAATTGTAATAAGAGTGTCGATAATCGGCGCTACACATGAAGCACAGTGCACGTTTGGAACAGTCAAATTTACACTAAATGAGCTGATATGCACTCTGCATGTTGTCCTAAGTGACTTCCCGATGGGGTTGAACGGATTAATTGGATCGGGATTATTATAGAATATGACGGCCATATATGTACCAAAAATAATAAATATTAGTTTGAAGTGACACCGATATACCTCTGCTAATGCCAGAGGCAATCGGAATCTGCATAAGATCGAAATAAATAATTTCCACGCATGTGCAAGAGACGGATGAAAATATCTTATTTGGATGGGCACCTTTGCAAAAATCAAATAAGGGCATCTTATTTGGCAAATTTTTACGCAAACCATACCAACAACGACAAAGTATATGCCGGATGTATTAATATTACTGACAGTCCACTAAAAATACCTATGCCTCACGGTAGAATTGCAAAAATATAAAATAATTTACGGGGCAGAGCCGTACAACGTTGGAGGAGATGACGCTAAAGGCTTACAGGAGGCCATGATACGAGAATTTAATTTTATGAAATCAACGAAAAACATAGTAAAATGAAAAATGCCAAAAATCAAGAAAATAAATGCTTTTTACTAAATAAAGAAGCAATCATGGAAAAAATACTAAGACTAGCAGACACGACAAGTTGTAATGAAAAAGAATTACGATGTGCGTAAATTGATAGAATTCTACCCCTTTGTATTTGGCCTCGGCTGAGAGCCTTTAAAAGCGACGAATGTTTTAAAATATAAGTTACTGACAATAACATCAAAACCAATCGCAGCGAAGATTATTCGGTATCTGACAGCATGAAGACAGCAGATTAGTGTAAAACTAAAAAAATCAGAAAACCAAGGTATAATTAATCAATTAACGTCCCCATATAATTCAAACACATTGATAGTCCCAAAACATCCAGGTCCTCATTCTAGAAAGCGTTAGAGTGTTGTGACAGATTTTAGACTTCTTAACGAAGCTCCAGTTCGCACTTGCCGTTCACTACCATTTTGAGACGATATTTTAAGCCATAAGAATAAAAGCGCATGCCAATGGGATGTACAGATCCACCAGGCAAATTCAGATGCGCAATAACAGTAGCAGTAGCAGGCCTTGAAGGATATGAAATAGAGGTCTCTACAGATGAAATAATGGTATACGCAGAGACAATAGAATAACATAAAAGTAAGTTTAAGAAGTTGCTCAAACGACTAGCGGTACATAAGGTAATAACCAAACTAGAAAAAAGCCAATTTTTTAAGCCCGAAGCAACAGTATTGGGTCCCATAGTCGGTAAGAAGCAAATAAAAACCAACCCCCAAAAAATCGTATGGGTAAAAAACTATCCGAGATCAACATATACCAAGAAAATAAAACACTTTTTGGGCCTTTAAGGATATTACAGGCGCTTTTTAAAAAACTATGCAAAAATAGCCCAACTTATTTCTAAACTGTTACAAGATGGTGACGAATTCAAATGGCAAGAACTCTAACAAGAATTATTTGACTCTTTCGTAGAAGAACTATACAATACAGCTATACTAACAGCACCAGGCATAAAAGAACCATTTATAGTCACGACTGATGCCTTAAATTATGCTATAGGTAATATATTTATTCAAGGAAAAATAGGTGGAGACAGCCCTTGTAAATATGCTTCCAGCTGCCTAAAAGGTAGTGAGCTTGGCTACCGAACGTACGATAAAGAGCTGCTTGCCATAGTCTATGCGAAAGAGCAATTCAGATCATACATGTACGGATGAAAATTTACAGTAGGTATCGACCACGAGCTTTTAAACCATTTCCACGCATTGACAAGGCTGGACCTCCGTTTTAGAAGACTGAAAGCAGAACCACGTAGCTACGAATTTGAGGTAACTTACAGACCCGGAAAGGTTAATATAGTTCCAGACGCCCTATCTCGAAACCCAGTTATAAAAAAAGTAATAAAAATCCCAAACTTTCCTGCCAATAATTGTACCATCTTGTGGAAGAGTAAGATAAGGAAAGTATCATCGATACAAGCGCACTATCCGCACGAATATATAAAGTTCGTATAAAAAAGCAGAAAAATTATGTTAGAAAGAACAGGAAAAAAAAAACGATTTCAGACTCGGACGACACAAATGAAATCGTAAGAAAAGAAAGCCTCGGGAAAAGGATAGTTTAAGCGATTATACACTGAGTAAGCATGTTGATGCGGACTCGAAGTCAGAATGCTTGGGGACAGAGAAAACAACAAGAAAAACCGCACCCAAAATAAATTAAACATTACAGAAAAGAGATAAATCACGTGAAAATGTAGTTTGAGACAAGAGAGAAAATAAAAAAGAGACTCGAATAACGGGTAGAAACGATACTCAAGAAGAAATATTATCACAAAAGCCAGCCGATGACAAACGAGCATATCTGTACAGAGAAAAAAAATATGAAAAAAGACGTCAAAGTGACAAGTACGCCGACTATAGAGCAGAATATAGCATAAGGGGCGCTGCAAAAAACTCGTAAATGCCAGTTGGAAACATTAAATGGGAAACAACCTAATTTTTCCAACACTTCTGAACGAGACGATGCCTCGGAAGAAATTGTCATAGCACACTGCAACACATTTTTGGCCACGAAGGACGAGGCAAAAAGAGAATCAGAGATAAAATAATATTAGGGCTAGCAACTGGCACAGGCAAGCCTAGCAGCAAAGATAGCCGAAAGAGAAAAAAAGCAGAGGGCTGAGGATACCGTACACGATTCGACGACGACGGTGGGACAGCTAAAGAAAGTAAGGGAGAGAAAAACAGAGAGAGTGACCGAGAAATGCCCGATCAGAATAAAATGCAAGAGCGTGAAAATCAACAGCCAGATATTATAGGTGGTGAAGCAACTGGCCGAAAAAAACGGGACAGTCGCGGGACTGTCGGTAAAAGCTAAGCTTTTTTTCCATAATTACAATATATAATTACAATGCATCGTCCGGTATCGTAGTAGTTGCGAGCATGCGTGTATATTAGGGTGTCCGTTATTTACCGATTGTGACTTTTTGATCATATACCCTCTGGAATCTCTTCGTTGTATCCTAAAATGAGAATCCATACCCTGAAAACCCGAAAATTTTGAATTTAACACATGCTACTAGACTCAATTTGATTTCTCATTTAAATAGCATAGGATTTTCAAATTTCTACCTCGTTTGATTTTTTTGACCACTTTAAGAATTTTTTCTGGATTTTTGAATCAAACCAATAAATTACATGTCACTTGGGCTTTATTAGTTGATTTTTTCCAGCTCAATAAGCAAGTTGAAAAAATTTCATATTTTGGATTTTTTGTTCTTCGAAGGCTCCGAAGGCCAAAATCAAACTTTTAAAATTTGGTTATTTTGAGCTGGAGAAAATTAAGTAATGAAGTCCAAGTGACATGTAATTCAACATTATCATTAAAAAATACAGAAAAGATACTTAAAGTTGTCAAAAAATCAAACGAGGTTGAAGTTGGAAAATCCTATGCTATTTAAATAGGAAATCACATTGCGTCTAGGAGCACGTGTTAAATTTAAAATTTAAGGGCTTTTAGGGTATAGATTATCATTTAAGAATACAAGGAAGAGATTCCAGGAGGTATATGATCAAAAAGTCAAAATCGGTAAATAACGGACACCCTAATGTATATAGTGTGCGTGTACTGTGTGTGTATATTATAAGTATGGTACGGTCACAGTCAGTGAGTCAGTCGAGTCAGTCACACAGCTAAGTAGCACCACGAGCCACGAGTTTTTCTATCAGTATACATATTTATACGTGGATGCCTGCGTAGATGAAAAGAGAGGGAGAAAGAGAAATTCAGACAGACGTACCACTGTGTGCGTAAATGGCATGACAATTAAAATTACCTACACATAAAATTCAAACTTAATTAAACTCCCCTACTACAACTTGTTCGATTATTCAATACTTAATATATAGAACGCGGCTTCTATACTCGATTTTTTGAACAGAATTATTTTTTAAGCGTGTGTGTGTGTGCAATCACATTGCACCCACACATGCATACGCATTGACTTCATACCAAGCAAGTTCAAGCCTCTGTT
>JAPYYV010004379.1:0-16758 GCA_030522625.1 Copidosoma aretas
TATTGTAATTTCGTAAAAAAGCATTAAGTCATTTTTACAGACAGCATCGCATGTTTGAAAAGAAAAGATTGAAACTAATCCAAAGATATACAGTAAAATGAAATATTTCTTATGATTGTCAAAAAACGAAAACGAAATTGTGATCAATGTAATTTGTGTTCTTAAGTTTAGCAATAAGTAAATAACTCAAAGTGATGTTAGTTTTAAAATGTTAAAATTTGTGTAGTGTATGAAACTTAACTATTAACACTCAGGCAATTGAAAGTTAAACAAGGTACAGTAGAAACATTTTTGAAAATTATAATTCTATTTCATAACACGTGTTTTTATAACAAGTTCTATGAGACATATTGTATTTGTACTTGAATAAAACCAGTATTTTAAGAATATGCACACTCATTTTCAATTAAACAAGTTACAAGTTACAAGTTAATATTACCATTTTTATTATTTCAATCGTAATAAACGAGAATTTTTCTATCTGGATTTCATGTAGATACATCGAAAACACTGGAAATTGAGGTAATGTTTTTACATCAACCGAAACCTCTCTTTCTATGCGCCGCAATATTTTTGGTTCATCTTGTTTCCTTTTCAATGAATGGCGAATTTTCGGACATTTTGAGGTTATGCGTGCAAAAACCGTATATAAGTATTTCTGTGTACTTGTCATGATTTTTTTAATATGCTATAATTTTTTCCAAAATTTTTCTATTCAACTTTCATGTGGATACATCTACAACACTGAAAATTGAGGTTATGTTTTTACATCAACTGAGACCCCTCTATTTATATAGGCTCTGCGCTATTCATTGTTCCGTTTGAGTACAAACGCCGATTATGATTTGATGTTTAAGGAGCTCCGTCTTCAAGATAGCGCATTTTCAAACATTTTGAGATCAAGTTATCATAAACATTTGTTTAATAAGTATTGGGCGTCTGCATCGATTTGCCGAGCATGCAATAGAATTTTGTAATTGTTTACTTTATCAAAATATTAATAATAATGATTGGTCTATAAGTGTATATGCGCGCCAACTTACACATGGTGGACAGTATCACAACACTACATAGCTGGGGGAAATGTGGTTATCGGAGTCCTGTGGGTATCCACCACCATATGTACCACAACACTACACAGCTATGCACACACGTACATGCAGTCCACTACATATAGCATAGCACACTCCGAAGAAATGAAACAAAAAAAATTACCCCTCTCGTTTAATTTTTCAAGAAACAAAACCGCAAGTAATATATGTTTGGGTATTTGAAAATATATATTAAATTGGGTGACGAGATCGACTTATATTGAATTGAAACATAAAATAGAATCATATTGATTGAAGAGACGAGATAAAATTATATTACGTAATTTTTTAGATGGAATCATATATTCTGACCGCTTGAGATGGAATTTTATGAACGGGAGCCGTCGATATGCATGTGTGTGTGGATGTGTATGTTCATGTGCACTCATGTGGGTGTCTTCTTGAATTTATGGTAGGGAGCCTTCTTAGGAGTCCAAGGGGATCGTCTAAATTCTCTAAATACATTTGAGTCTTCCAAATTTATCTCAGACTTTTGTATTCTTTACAACTAAATTAGTTCTCTCCTCGAACATTCTCACGCGAAATTTTTTTTCTAGTCCTTTGTCAATCCTTCTTTATTTTGTTTTTACGATTTGGAAGGGAAGCCGAAATAGAGATGCGATTTGAATAAACTTAACATTTTTTTAGCTTTCCTTGTCTCATGGAAGTAGCTTTGTAATGGACAATAACTCACATGTTAAGAGAACATGTTATAAATACTTTTCAGGGGTGTAGACTAAAAGTAGAGTATTCAACCAAAAATGTCTGTTCGTGTGTTTCTGTTTGTGTGTGTGTGTTTTAGTGTATGTATGAGTGTATGCGAGTTTAATCAGCCATATCTCATGATTCCTACAACAAATTCGGCTTTGACAGCTATGCGTCTTGAGGCACGCCTTGGCATTGGCACTGGGGGTGAATAAACAAAAACCGTAACGCTGGCCAGAATTTCATTCCAGACCTCCTGAAACGAGAAACACTAAGTTAAAGGGGTTGGGTATTAAATTTCGGCCAGTGTGATTCTGACAGGAATTGATTACCCGATCCCCCCCCTTCTCTGATACGAGAAAACCTACGATGGAGGAGTCGTGTATTAAGCTCCGGCCATCGTAACGCAGAGTATATTCTGAACTTGTACGGTACCGCTTTTTAGTACGCTTGCGGAAAAGCGACTTGGATGTTTAGCCATCTAGCGAGTGAAACAAAAGGCTTGGTGCCGCGGGCGGCGGGCTGTTTAAATCGCCGTCGTTCAGCGTTGCTGGCTGTAGTTCCATAGTACAGATGCATTATCATGCTTGTACAAAAACTAGCACAACTCAGATTTTAGGCTATATCTTCCTGTAATCAAATACAAAAATATTGAGAAAAAATTTGCTTGTGTAGGAAATAAGTACAGATGTGCCCAATTTACTTTAAAATGATTTCACGACAATATAAACTTAAAAACAGAAAGCATGCTAAATCTTAAAGAAAAAGTAAGATAGACCAAAAAGAATCATTTTTATGGGTTTTCTATAGCACACATAAATACCAAGCCGCACTAATAGAGAGGTTATGATCCACTTTTAAACATAACTTTTATCTCCAATATTTTAGATACATCATGATAGAATAGTGGTTAGAAATTTCAAAAGAACTTTTTCTGTGATGACTCCTAATGGATTTATTGAAGGAAGATAATAAGCCTAAAAAATTAAAAATCAGATGTCAATTGAAAAAAATTACAGCAATTCATTGAATTTTTGTTTTCAAGCTTTGGTATCTGACAAATATAACAACAACATTATATGAAAAAATCGCATATTTAGCACAAGCTATATTATCATCAGGTTAAGTTACACTTCTCATAAATTTTAATAAACCTTTATGATAAAATATTCAAAATATGTTTATATACAGAGGTGATGAGCCACCTTGAAGAGCGTAAAACCGCTGCTAGTGTACCGTTGCCAAAAATGCACTTTCGACGGAGGTAATGCTACTTTTTTAACTGCCGTCTCCGACAATCCATCTCCGGTGGACAGTCTTAATACCGCTTGTGCCAAAATTTATAAGACGGGTTACTTCGTACACAAGAGCCGAATTTTTAGAACGATGCTCGGAGTACTCCCCCAACATCGAGCATCAGGAAAAAACCCCTGGCAGCCTTGCAGTGAGTGCATCCACCGTTGAAGGTATGCTGTAATATTTTAATACATGTTTTTCCTAACACTTCAAATCAGCCTTAGTCTTAATCGTATGTAGCCAGGATATCTTCTATTTTAGCACCGAATAATAATGTTGATTTGTCAAAGCTCTCTTTTCTTATATCGGAGAAATTTGTGGAACGCAAATCTCGTCCTACTTGTGTCACTTTATCATTGAAAAGTAACGTTATCCGTGTACTTGGCGCCAAGAGTAAGCATGCAAATAAATTATCTGTTACTTCCGACAGAACACATTATCAGCGTGGTCACCTGCTTGAATTGCGGAATAATATCGATGCTCACAATGCCAAGAATCCAAGCAAACCTTAAACATTAAAATTTGTAAATAGGATTTCTAAAGCCGCCCTTCTATCATCTGTACAAAAAAAAAAGGTATTCCAGAAAAACGCACAAGACCGACCCCAGTTTCTACATATACATCTAAAATGTACATTTAATTATTAATAAGTTATCTTTACTAACTCATAACTTCTATTTACCATCTATTATACCTGAGGTACTTGTTCACACTAAAACTTGGCTAAAGAAACATCGAATAGAATTACCGGCTTACTAAATATACCGTTGTGACAGTGTTTCTTCTGATGCAACTGTCCCTATTGGCACCAACAAAACGTTATCATCCAGAGTCCTTGATTATGACACTTTATCGGAGTCTGTTTTTACCAGCATATCTGTTCATGACTAATACAAGTGTGATTGCTGCTGCCTATATTCCTCCAAATTCGCCTCCAGAGGTCTTAAACAATTTCTTACTGCAACTTGATAAATGAGCACAATCATTTGACCACAAAAGTATAATAATCTGTGGGGACTTAAATCTGCTTCATGTTCATTGAAAATATACATGAACATTACGTTTCACCAGATCTTGTATCAAATGCGTGCACTTTACTTGATACACACGGAATAAGGTTAACACGGGAAAAAGCACCACCTAACCTTCCGTCAGTATTTCGCATACCACGAATCGTAATATAGATATGCGTAGCGGCCATGCAGCTGCGAGTGGTAGGGGTTTTACCCGTCCCAAGACATATTCTTTCGGTTGCTAAGCATATGGATGTCACGATACATAGTATGCAAAATTCCGATGCAAGTTTAGACGGCGATTTTTCTCGTTCCAACCACGATTTTTCCCGTATTTACCTTTTTTCATGCAGCAAACTTTTATTATTTGATACAATTGTTCTCTGATCATTGTTTTCTACGTCTTCCACGGACATTCTTATTAATTCCCATGAATCAGTTGTACCATGTGACAAGCATCGGGACTTTCATATTTTCGGGGGATCATATGCCTCAAGTGCAAGTTAAAATGTGTATGTAAACTTTTATAACTTAGATCTTTTTTAATAAATCAGGCATTGACGGTTATTGATTGGGATGCAGTGACCATGGGGACTGAACTTAACGTTAGTGTAAACTCTTTTAGTTCCATACTTTATCATCTTATTACTTCTTATGTGTCTCTCCATGGTCGCTCTTATTATAGGTTTCCCAGATGATAAAAAGACTTTACATTGTACGTGTCGTCGAACTGGTCCGATCTTGTCTATACTGAATAGAAAAGACCGAGGTTACTAAGTACATACAAATCATGCGTTCTATATAAAAGTTATATTTTTGAACTAGAAAATAATGTAAATGACGGTGCCCCATTCTTCTGGAGGTATGTAAATAAATACAAAATTTTAAGTCGAATTTCTAATAGCATGAATCTTAATGACACATGCTCCTCCATTAGGCGTAGAACCACCACCAATGTCTTTCAAAAGCATTTCTGTTCACATTTTTTGGGAGTGATACATACTACTAATATAAAGTTAACGACTTGTTACCGCCATCATTTACAGTTACTGCGGAAAAATTAAGATGTGCATTTTTATCGTTTAAGAAATAAGTTAGTCCCGGCCCAGATGGCTTACCTCAACACTACCTAGATAAATGCTGGTCTACACTAAGTAGTCCAATTCTTACACTCTTTAATCGCTCGTAAGTACTTCAAGTAACTGTTTTTGACCTCCTTGTTGCTGGCCACATATCTGACACTTAACGACACATCTATAATATCTGAACAAGACAGCTTTATGAAGGGTCGTTAAATAATAACCGATCGAACACTATTTACTAATTTCGTGTCCTGTGCACTCGATCAGGGAGTTTAAGTGCATCCAATTTATACTGACTCCTTACGTAAATTTGACTCTGTAAACCATGATCGATTTCCAGCTAAATTACCGTCATTTAAAATTCAATGCAACCTCCTCAGCCGGCTTTCAGAACCACAAACAGCCAGTTAGCATCTTAAGGTGGCTCATCATCCCTATACAGCATATATTTTGGATATTTTATAATAAATGTTTGTTAAAAGTTATAAGAAGTATTATTCAATCTGAAAATAATATAGCTAATGCTAAATATCATGGGATTGTTTTCAAAGAATTTTGTTGTTAAATTTTTCACATACTGAAGCTTGAAAAAAATTCAATAAATTACCTCAATCTTTTTCAATTTACTTCTGATTTTTAATTTTTCGGGCTTATTCTCTTTCTTAAACAAATCTATTGGGAGTAATTCCGAAAAAAATTGCAAAAACTTGGATAGGCTTCCCAGAAAATTAAATTGTTCACTAATTTTTCGTATTTCTATACAAACTGAATTTTTTTTGAAACCTATACGAGTTTTTGCAATTTTTTTCCGTGGTGACTCCCAATTTATTCGTTTAGGAAAGAGAATAAGATTCAAAAAATTAAGGATCGGATGTCAATTTTTTTTAATCTTCGGTAAGTGAAGAATTTAACAACAAAGTTTTATGAAAAAATTTGCCTCATTCTTAGCACTAGCTTTATTATTGTTAGGTTAAGGGTCAGATTATTGTCACTAAAAACCTTAAATCAACATTCATGATAAAATATTCAAAATATGTGATATAGAGGGGTGATGAGCCACCTTAAGACTTCTACTTGGGTTTATTACTTTCTTAATGTTTATGAATGATTATGCGTTTTCAGAAGCTGAAAATTTGACTTTTATCTATTCTTATAATGTGATGGATTAGGTTTTTTTATACGTGAGTAGATTAATACATGTCAAGCAAATCCATTACAATGATTTGTGAGAGTCTAAACTCACGCGTCAGAGACAAAAAATACAGGGATTGTGGTTGACGTTATATTCAAAAATCATTTCACATTCAAAAATAAAGTAAAGTATTGTGAGTTAAAACTAACACTTTTGTCACGAGAGGTGATTTCTACTTGGAGTGCCGAAATTCTTTCCTAATAAACAGTGAATGTGATTTTGATTCGATAGGTTATATTCTACTTAAGCCCTTTAAAATTAGGGACAGCGCAACATTTCGAAAAGTAGATAGGGAAAAAAAACATTATTTCTCATGGAGAAGATCAACACAACGCCCGCACGTCAGTAGTATGATGCCGTCAGCTTTGCCTCAGGCGTTATATCACGTATGTGAGAAAGTTCTACAACCCCCTTCCCCCTATTCCTCTGATCTTATAAGAAAATCGATTTGTTGCAAAAAAATTGAAAACGTTACATAGCAAAGAAACTATATTATTGAAAACTATTTGAATATTACGAGTAAATAATTCTTTGTATCACTTATTATAAAGTGATAGTCGTACATACCTTCAGGGTCAAGAAGTCTGGTAACATTGTATTCATGCTCAGCAACGCAAAAGACTCGTTCAAGTCTCTCTCGAGGTGCCCAAGCTCGAGCACCGCGCCAATCTAGCAAGTCAGGCCTGTTTCTGTGCAGGATAGCGCTAAAAGCCAAACCATCTCTCCAAGAAGTTGTAAAATCAGAGACACGGACGCCTGGATAGCGCGCTGTTGATCTACGTGCCCATCGCAGCAAAGCTTCTTTAGCCGTAACATGCGACTCTTGACCAATAACGATGTCAGAAATCTATCATGAATATAACATAATAAATACTAAGGTAAATTAAACCTTGTACTGACAATATCATACTTAAATTTATAAATTTTACTTCAAGAATTTATTGATATTACAGCAAAATTATTTTATTAAACAAATACATATGGATACTAGTGGTGATACAAGTGCTTTCCCGAAGAGAAAGCTTTGCATCGGTAAAGTATATTTCTTTAGAAACATGGTAAATATATTTTGTAGTGTAAACGACCTAGGCGATCGTTTTTGAATAGTAGATTGATGTATCTCTTTACATGTCAGAGAGTACATCTGACCAGTCACATTCCACAAATCCTTTGACCAATTTTTATGAATCAAGACTCAAAATCTTGATTTAGTAATCCTAGAAAAAACTAATGCAGTTGTATGCCGTACCAAGGCTCTTAGAACGATTGATATTTTTTGAAAGATGTTTTTGCTATTGTAAGTAAATATATTTGGATACAGGTTCAAACTGATTCAATAGTGTTAAACATAAAAGTAGCTTTCATTCCGTCAAACATAAGAATATCTTTCATTTTATTAGGAATCATCCTGATCCATTGAACCATCTCTTATTCGAAATAAACTACGTTTTTTTATTAAGTTACAACTGAAAACCTGTATGTAAACATTCAATGAAATTATTAGGAAATGTCCGTAACATCAAATACTTATGTAAGTTTGCAATTAAAGGTAGTTTAATTATTTGTATCTAACTTGATATTTAATAGCATGCTTGAACTGAATTTTACATATACTAAGGCCATTAACTAAATAACCTAGTAAGAACCCATATAACTATCAAATTTAGGTGATTCAATACTAAAAGCGTATCTGTTTCAGGTGCTTATTACAAAATGTTTATTCAACTCGGCCAATACTCGAAAAATATTTAACAAATTGAACCCTAGCAAATTTCAAGACATCCTTCAAATTCTTCAAATTTTCTTAATCTTCAACTACAGTTTACATGACTTCTCTGAAAAAAATATATGCCTCAAAAACTGAAACAGGCACAGAAAACAGCATATTACAAATTTAAAAAAAAATTCAATTTTTAACGATTGATGCTACCAGTATTGTAGGTGCTGTGTGCAGAAAACCTGAACATAAGCAAAAAGTGAGTATATTTAGGTAGTCTTGGATATTTTTGTATACAGCAAAAATCTTAATATATTCTAAATATATACATATACGATTATAACGGTTTTAAAAAATAAAAATATCTTAAAATATTTTACTAATAGCAACAAATTCAAATTTACTATCGAAAATAATTCAAATCTAATAACAATGTTTTGTGTGCAGAGAAAACTCCTAAGCAGACATTACAAAAAATCTTGTATACAAGGTAGAACACAAGATTTTTACCAAAATTAAATTTGTTTAATACGAAAGACACAGTAGCAAAATTAAGCTAACCTGTTTACTGAATCAAAACGTGGAATACTACACAGGACATTCTCAGAAATATATTGATATTTGAAGTAACTTAATCTCTTCCGAGACTTCTACGCATCGGTAGCAAAAATTATATGAACATTCAACGGATCGATTTTAAGATATTTAACTTTAAATTTGTATGTCTAACAATGGCATCATACAAACAACTGTTTTTAAAGTATTTATTTTTGTCATTACTTGTGATGATTATCTTACATCTGTGACGAAAAAAGGTATGATAAAAAAAATATTACGAGATACAATATATGTTTAAGGATCAGAGACATGTGAAGCAAGGCTCCCAGATTTTCGGAACTTTGTTGCATGCGCAGTAACAGAAAGCCGTCAAAAGCAGCGCATTGGCGGAGCAGTAGCGCGCGGTTCCAACGTCCGAAACGACTCTAGACGCTTAATTCTATAAATTCTGAGTACGTAAGCCCAATGGTCCTGTGCTCTCATTGACTGAATATTTATTTATTAAATAAATAAACTATATTCCAAGCGCTTAATTCTAAGTAACCCAACTGGCTTGCTCGCCTGCACTTTTTATTATTAAATGAATAAACTATATTCCAAGTGCATAATCCCAAGTAATCCAACTACCTTGGTCACCTGCACTTTTTATTATTAAATAAATAAACTATATCCCAAGTGCTTAATCCCAAGTAATCCAACTGGCTTGCTTGCCTGTACTATTATTTTTAACAAAATAACTAATGACCCCGAGTGCTAAATTCCTTAGTGTTTTAATTATCAACGCTATTATAAAGTATGTGCAGATATTTTGCACAGCAGTTACCGTAAAGTAATCTTTGAAGGTCGGTTTTGTACTACTTAAAAACGAACGCTCTCTCTGTGTTTTTTCCAGGCTTAAGACAAAACCGACCTTAAATGATTACTTTACGATAGCTACTGTGCAAACTATCTGCACATACATTATGATAGCATTGTTAATTAAAACGCTGAGGAGTTCTGCACTCTGGGTCATTAATTATTTAGTTAAAATAATAGTGCAGGCACGCAAGCCAGTTGGGTTACTTGTGATTAAGCGCTTGGAATATAGTTTATCCATATAACGAGTAAATATTCAATAAAGTGAGAGCACAGGGTCATTGGGTTACGTACTCGGGATTTGTAGAATTGGGTGTATAGTGTCGATTCGGACGTTTGAACCGCGCGCTACTGCTCCGCCAATGCGCTGCTTTTGACGGCTTTCTGTTACTGCGCATGCGGCGAAGTCCCGGAAATCTGAGATCCTTGATGCGGAGTGCCAAGTTAAAGATATTTTAATTCGTAATAATTGTCCATGCAGTTAGTATGTATCTACCTACCAATAATACATAGTTATTCATGTGGGGCTTTCCACATGACCCCCCCCCCCCCCCCGCAACCCCACAAAATAAGGTAAAATTCTACTGTTTTCTTCGTTATTTGTACTTTAAATAGTTTTCACTTGATCCCACTCCCCGACGTGACGCCCAACACCTCCCAGCCCACATAATTTGATTGGCCCCCCAGCGCCCGCCCAACGCCACACAGTTGTCCAAAACGATCGTTTTTTGTTCGAAAGAACTTAGAGACCAACTTTTCATACGATCTTCAAAATTTTTATTTAAATTAAAGCTAAGAAGATTTAATAAAGATCTCTGGAAGCCGATATTTTATTTTTTCTCTTAAATTAGTTGTACATAACCTCAAAATTCGAAGAAAGGAGAGGCTGATGAATAAAACAATACAAATCAATTATTAGATAACTTCTTAGGCTCTAAAATTGCTAGATATCAGAGGTATATTGTATACACTTGGTACCTATAATAGTTTAAATATTACAATAAATAAATCCAAAATGGCGTATACAATATGGTGGACCGAAACTCAAAAATATCTTAAATTGCGACGAAAATCACTACTCAGAAGTTTTTGAGGTTGCTGATTACAAATATATCATTCCAATTTGCATTTTTAAATGGTTGATCTAATATGGCGCACTCTGGGCTAAAATTGTCATTTTTCGTTTAAAATAACCTAGAGACCACACCTTTTATCTGATCTAGAGAATATTTTTTTAAAGTAAAGCTAAGAAGATTTAAAAAAGATCGCTGGAAGCCGATTTTTAATTTCGTTTCTTAAATTAGATGTACATAACCTTAAAATTCGAAAAATAGGAGAGTCTGATGAATAAAACACTATAAATTAAATATTAGGTAACTTATTAGGCTTTTAAACTGCTGGATATCAGAGGTATGATATGTACACTTGATATCTATGATTGTTAAAATATTATAGTAAATAAATCTAATATAGTGGACCGAATCTGAAAAAATTTCTCAAATCTCGGCGAAACCACTACTCTGGGGGTTTTCGAGGCCGCTGATTACAAATCTGTTATCTCAATTTTCAATTTAAAGATGGTGGATTTATTACAGCAAAAAAAAAAGATTACGAGATCACTTGCTAAAATCTTGACACAAATTTCAATTCAGGGATTTTTAGGATCACTGATTACAAATCATTCATCGTTATTGGTAAATGGCAGATCTATTATGATGACGTATCCCAAGCGCTATGGTAATTGGCAGCTTCCTAGATAACTGTTGTTGACAAACGAATAATGAAACATTCTGTGGTAATCTTACAGGTCAAATATATTGCTATTTTATCAATTTTGTTAACATTTTTATCCAATAGATTTATAACTAATGAAAGAATCATCAAAACTACTTATATTGACAAAGATTATAATAATGTCTAGCTCAACGTGCTATTGTACATTGTACGTCCGGAATAAACTTTAATTTTGCTAATTATGTACAGATAAGGGACTTTTGATCTTTGAATTTTTGGAAATCCCACGGAATAGAGAATAAATTTTAACCTAAATAATATTCGTTTTCTACTTCACAGTGGACATAAAAAGTGAAAAAAAAGTGTTTTTTTTTTTACAAAACGGATTTTTATCACTTTAGTTGATTTTAAAAAAGACACAATTACACACAAAAACACTTGGTTCTACTTTTCTTAATAGGATCATATCTTTTTTATTTTATGATCTTCAGATAATAGAACCGAAAGTCTAATCATTTAAGTTTTGTCGTCTGCGACGTATTTGTATATACTTATAATAATTGTTGTATATATTGCAATTTTTTTTCTTAACAAACTAACAGAAATATAAGCCAGAATTTGATTTAAAAACGAAGAGAAAAAAAATTTTCTTCTTTCATTTTTAGCAAAACCATTTGAGTAATTATGTAAAATTAATGACTTAAATTTTAATGTAGCGCCAATGTTATTTCTTATCTCCTTTTTCTCTTTTATTATTAAACTTAGATGAGATCTGTTAGTTTTATATGAAATCATAATATGGAAAAATTGTTAATAACTTAGAAAAAAACTAGCAAAGGATGTAAGATTTAAAAAAATTAATTTAATGGAAAAAGACACTAAAAATTTTCTTTTTTTTTTATTACATAAACCGTACCTTAAAAGTTTTTGTACATTTGTTACTAAATAAAAAAAAATTTTTTGCTCTTTGTTTTGTAAAAAAAAAATTATTTTTTGAAAATACAAAAAAGAAAAAACCAACAGGTTTTCGTTTAAAGTCTATTTTTTAAATAAATAATTTATGCATAATTTTTACATAAATTTATTGATACTTTATATTTTGTAGGTGATTTCTTGTGGTGAAAGAATTAATGTTGAAGAATTTAGAAGATTCACAAAAGAAACAGCAGACTTGTACATAGACTTGTAGAAACGGATACATGCCTGAACCAGTACATAAGATTCTTATACACGGAGCACACATAATAAGACATTTGATTCTAGTACCAATTGGACTTCTGACTGAGGAGTCACAAGAAGCACGAAATAAGGACGTAAGATAGTATAGACATTTTAATAGAATGAAATACAGTAGACTGCATACTAATGAAGATGTATTGTGAAAACTAATGGTTTCTTCGGATCCTTACATTTCAAGTTTTCGACACAAACCTAAAAAAATTAAACTAGAAATCGATCAAGCAGCAAAAAAGTTACTTGATTTAAAGAAGACAAAATTTAAATAAAATAAATTAAATTTTTATTTAGAAAAATTGTTGAATAAATACTTATGATAGGTATATTTTTTTATGGACTATTAATGAAATTGAAAAATTTTATTACCGTACATGGCAAGTTTTTTTTTTAGTCGCATGATTAGACTTATCGTTTTTACAAACACTACGTCATACAAATCATTATAAAGGAAAAATAAGAAACAATAATATCTCATTTTGGTATTAAGTTCATATTATTGATCGGTCATGTTGAAATTAAAAAATAAGATAACAGATTTGAAATCAGCGACCTCTAGGACATCTAACAAAATTTTTGGAGAGATAAAAGAGCTTTACAAGATTTGACCTGTCATATTGGATCAGGCATCTTGAAAATGCAAATTGCAATGACATATTCATAATCAGCTACCTCAAAAACCCCTGAGTAGTGATTTTGGTCGCGATTTTAGAAATTTTTGAGGGTCGGTCCACCATATTGGATCCGCCATTTTGAATGTATTCATTGTAATATTTTAACTATCATGTATATAAAGTGTATATATCATACCTCTGATATTCAGCAGTTTTAGAGCCTAATAAGTTACCGAATAATTGATTTATAGTGTTTTATTCATCAGCCTCACCTATTTTTCGAATTTTAGGGTTATGTGCAACTGATTAAAAATAGGAAATTAAAAATTGGCTTCAAGAGATCTTTTGAATACTTCCTAGTTTTAATTTAAAAAAAAAATTTTAAGATTGGATGAAAGGTGTGGTCTCTAGGTTATTTTGAACAAAAAAAGACCGTTTTATAGGTCTGTGTGCCACCTAGGGACAATTCGCTTGTTTTTCCGTAATATTAACCAAAGAAAATCTAGGTTAAAACCCCACAAATAACCCCCCCATCCGACCTTCACAATGCATTCTCACAAGATTTTTCTGCAGGAATTCTATTATTTTTTAAGAACATCTAAAATTTAATTATTGTAATCTTATAAAATTGTAGCAACATAATTATTAACAAAACTTTTTTATTAAAAAATCATAATACATAATGTCGTGCAATAATATATAAAAGTTGAACTCTCCAGATTTCAACTACAACTAAACAAAAAAAATACTTAATTTACGCATAAATAAATTAAAAAATTATTGTATGTGCATTAATTATATGACTGTAATGAAACACTCCTTCAAATATACGTAGAAAAAATCTTATACAATTTCATAATTCGGTGGAACAAGATGAACATTAATATAAAAATTAAAATCAAGCTAGATTTATATTTGTATAATTATTTAATTATACTCATACAAAGTAATCATTTTACAAATAACTAAGTTTGAAAAGGGATAAAATTCTTTCACTTTTAAAAAACGTCTAAAATTCAATAATTGTAGTCTTATAAAGTTTAAGATAAATATTTTATTAACAAAAACTTTTCATGAAAAAAAAAACTTATTATTCAACGCAATATTATCCAATAAAAAAAAAGTAATTACTATAACTTTTTTTTTTTGTAGAAAACGCATAGAATTTTTGGGCATGAATGAATAATTTTCATACAAAAAATTTTTTTCAAATGACATTTTCTATTTCAGAATTATTTTCTCTATCAATTTAAATAAATATTTTGTTTTTGTTTTTGCATCTTGATAATGCGACGTAACGACTGTCAGAGAATAAAAGTTCTTTCAGGTAAAAACGTACATTCTCAAAACTTTGACCTAGATATTTACGTCTATTCATGGAAAATGCTAAGATAAAGTAAATTAATTTCTGTATAAAATATATGTACATTGTTCCAATAATTGAATAAGGTTAATGAGGAGGTAGGCCTTTACCAATACAATATAAATTTTTATTGGATAATTAATATAAATATTATCACCAGATTATTCCACACTTTTGTAAGTTGCACGATCGATGCTATAATGAGTCTTTATTTTACACTAAATTCTGCTCAAAGTTGTATTATAAAAAAAATACATGTATTTATTATAAGAAACTCGAATAACACTATTCATTTAACAACTATTTTTTTTTATTACATGTTTTCTAACATGCATCATTTGTTTCATTTTTTTTTCCCTATATATAATAGTTATTTAGAAAATTTCTCATCACTACAACGTATATTAGTATTACATTTTGAAATTTAGAAGAAATTCTAAAGCAATAAAGATTTAATCGTTTTTATTATTATTATGCTTTCATTACTATTTTTTACCACGGAAAGAATTTAACGAAAGTCCCTTCGTAAAACAATCAGTTTATCCCCGAAATGAATTCCCGTATCACATAGATCACTCAACGTCTTATTAAATGTTTTAAAGCTTTTTTCGTAATGATGTAGGCATTATCCTAAATAATTAGATCTACTTCCCTCAATTTTTTTTTTTTTAGTCTCAAATTCTATAAATGCGCTCTCAATACGATTGAAGTCCAAAGGTAAACGAAATTTTCTATGACTGGTCATTTCCTTCGAAAGCCATACGGACACTATACCAGTCCAAGCCATTGGTAAATATTTTGACGTTTAGAAATAAAATAATAAATTAATCCTTCAAGACTGTCTATAAAATAATTTTTTTTTTTTTTTTTGCAAATCGTATCAAAAATATTCTTCTGACAATTATTTACCTGTATGTGCATTAAAACAACTGCTTCTTTACAAAAAACCATTTTCTTAATGTTATCATTTCGGTATATGTTTATTTATCGTATCAAGAGTAAATTTAAAGATTCGCATGATTCATCTTTAGATTTAAAAATTTGATTACTAAGTAAAAAACCCCGATTTTTTTCATCAAAAATGATAATACTTTATTTATATATTCATAATATTCTTACCAAAGATATGTTCTGAAAGTACAACCTAAGCCAAAAATAGTCCTAATTAATAAGGTAACATGACGGCATCTCCTTGTTCAAAAATATCATCAATTTCATTATCATATTTAATTATTACAATAGCTATAGCAGTAATATTGAATGTTTCATAATTTATTCCATTATATGTTTTTATGTCTTCAAATTAAGTAACTTCTTCAAGTTTGATTAGTATTGATTTTAAATAAAAATGTTCATGATCTTTCGGGAAAACATAGTTTAAAATTCCAGTGTCAGTGTTTTTCATTACATTTTTTCTGGTCTCCCAAATTTTGAATATATCATCAAACAAATAGTTTTCTGGAATATTTATGTACTTTGATGATTTTGCAAAATTATTCGTTTTATTCAATCTAAACCAAGCTGTTATGGATGTTTTCTAATTTTTTAAATAACATAATGCCGTTTTCTTTAAAAATACTTTTTTTTTTTTTTTTTTTTTTTTTTTATTTTTTTTTTTTTTTTATATTTTTTTGTTTTATTTATTTTTTATTTGTATTTTTTTGTTTTTTTTTTATTTTTTTAATTTTTTTATGTGGTTTTTTTTAAAATTTTTTTTTTTTTTTTTTTTTCATACTCGTAAATTGTTTGATGATCTAAATTTTCTGTAACAAATATGTAACCTATAAGAAAAATATTTTCATAACGATCTCCTTGAATACATATAGTCTGTGGTATTTTAGAATTAAACGGAAAATTGGAATAAAAAAATTAAAACATCTAATATTTCATTTATAGATAGAATATAAATATAGGAGGTTGGCACGCAAAGCACGCAGGTGGCAAAGCCCCACTAATATGTGTATACATCTTACTACATATGTGTAGTGATAAGGACTAAAAATCTTCCGCCCCTCTCACCCCCCTCAGCACCCACTCAAATCACGGGTGAATTCGTTATATTTTTACGTGTTTCGAGTGATCGTCATTTGTTTGTGCCCCCCCTCAGACCTCCCCTCCAACCCCCCGCCCCCCCTCTGGCCCACTCTCAATAAATCGATCGTTTTCTTCGCGATTTCACGTAAAAATCATTTTTCCAATTTTTCGATGGCCCCTCTCAGCCCCCCTGCAACCCCTCGCCTTCATTACACTCACCACTCAAACCTCGGCCCTCCTCAAGAACGTAGAAAATTTTCAGGATTTGTCA
>JAPYYV010004380.1:0-16758 GCA_030522625.1 Copidosoma aretas
AATTTTTTTAACCCTTAACGAAGTGAAAAACCTGTTTTTTGGCCATAAAAGTCGTTATAAAAACTTTAATAAGGTATAAAACTTAAATTTTTTTGCCGAGCCGCCATAAGGAGGTTGAAACAGAAATTTTATGCCCCAAATAATTTAAATCGACCGTTGGGTTCCTGAGATATGACTGATTACATACACACACACACAGACAGACTTTTTCTAAAAATGGTATTTTTTCATTCTAGACCCTATATAAAACATTTCTAACGTATTTCTAGAAAAATTTTTTTTTTACCGATACAAAGCTTCCTCTATGAGGAAGCAATATAAATGAAAAACGCATTCATAATAACTACAGTTTTACAAAAATAGGCGTGGAGTAATTGTAATAGTCCTAACATATTAAGTTAGCAAAACAAAACATACATCGTCAGTTTCAATTTGTTTAATTAGCAGTTAAGACTAAATATATAGTACCCTAATAGCACACAAGGTTTTAGAAACGTTTTAGTCGGAAAAATGTTTTAATGCGTAATGTGTGCTATTGGCATAATTTTATTATAAAAAAATGTATTGAAGGTTCAAAGGTTTAATTATTTATTGACATTCTAAATGTGTAATTCAATAAAAAATTCAAATATAGTAAACAATTAAATTTTACGGTCTGTAAGATCTTATAACTAACTATATCCGCAGTTTCCACCAGAAATCACACCAAACATCTCATCTACTGTCCTGAGAACCCTCCAGTCCCGTTAATTGAACATTACAACAATGAGCCTTCCAATGTCTAAAAATAAAATTTTGACAAATCCGCTGACACTTATCAGTATTTCATAGACAAGTGTAAATGGAAGCAGAAATATTGCGCCGAAACCTGAGAGAGCAATTCCTCTGCTGATGGGTACTATGCCCGTGTCACTAGTCTCTAAAAGCGTTCAGATATTTCATTAACGGGAAATTTTTTTTTTTCCCGGTAACCATAAAGCGATAAAGCTTCAGAATGACATTAGAAAAGTGATCGATTGCGTTTTACATTATTAGAGTTGGATATTCTATGCCAAAATTTAAATTTTTAAAAAAGTATAATAATTAAGTGTAAAAGAAAATGGTAATGCTTCACCCAGAACATTAATCTACATATTTTTATGATGATTTTTCAAAAATTCAAAGAAAATTGTGATTTCAAAAAATTATTTTATACAATGTATTTAAATTTAATATCGCAGTAGTATGCATATTATTAATGAATATCAGTTGGAACCACACGTGAATTTATTAAAATACTTGTGGCTTAGGTCAAAGTTAATAATATGATTTCTCTGTACCTTCCTGTTGAGCCAAAATGACACTGATTGACATTACTTGGAGAAAAATAGAAAACAACTTTGACATGATCGACTTTTTTCTAAACACTGTGGTCGACCAGCAAAAAATGAATTAAAGTGAGTAAAAATTCATATTATGTACCATCGAAGCCTCGCAAGTTTATACTTGGCTTTTTAGTTACATCATATTTCTGGAACAATTACAGCTCTAGATAATGTACGCACAAACTAGATTGCTACGTAGGCATACAATTTTTGCTGATATCAATAATATCAACGAAATTTCGTAATTTTCATACGGTGACATTGCAATTTGCTCATAGTTGGGAATAATAAACATAAATCTGTGCCCATGAATCATATCATCAATGAGAATCGTTGTGAGAAGTGGTCGTTGTTATGAGTGATGATTTACATTATTTTGGTGCATTATGTTAAAAATAAAAAACAAAAACTACTGAAGAAAGACAGATCATGTAAGAAAAAATACAATTCGAAAGACAATTTTTCAAATGTTATATGAAGATAAGTACTAATTTCATTCGAAATCTCCATCCTCCTTTATTTTCACGCATATATTTATTACGATCAGTTCCAATCGCTAAATATACAACAAAAGCCTTACTCGCAACTATATATTCTTAAGTTTAATATGGAATTATTTGTTGATATGGTGTCGAGAAGAAAGTCTCAGGCTTCAGCTGGTATTTTGAAAAGAAACTTCCTAATTTATTGAAAAATTCAAATGTTTGTCATAGCATAACATTTACGTAATCAGCTAAAACTAATTTTCTTGCAAATATTCTCATGAGAAAAATTTGCGGATTTTATGACCTATAGAACGCAGTACAATGCTTTTGCTAGTATTTTTTACGAATTTTTATTACAATTTAATAACAAATAACGATGATAATATTTATTCTATTTTTGTTGTGGGATTCGTTTTTGTTGATGAAGGTATTATTCTCATTCATCCTGTAAATAATAAAACAATCATGAAAAATAAATACTGTTGAACAACTAATATATAATAGGGCATTAAAATTGCTGACCCAAAGAGCAATTGTCTATAAAATGCAAATCTATTAAGTGAGTATGTTATTAGTAATACTATTGAAAAATTCTTTATAAATACATACTGTATAGCAAATACTGCACATAAGGCATAGTTTCATATTTATTATTGTTAAACTTTATTTATTTTGTTACTAGGTAGCAATACATTTTTTTATTCATTAAATGATCTTCACGATTGTGGTTCTGAAAATGTTGGCAATAAAATTTATTTTTTCAAAGAATAATTCTACCTTTTTTAAAATGTCCATTTGTCAAATATCTACAATGTTACATTCAAAAAAGTCCTAAATAATAATCTGTATGAAAAATATAAACGAACAAAATAAATGAATCAGTGAATATATATTATGCATACTTTATGTCCATTGTTGATCTTGAATGAATACTTATAAAAAATCTAATGTAGCGATACAATTAGTTTTACGTGTAAAAAAGTATATTATATTTAAAAAAACAACGATGTATATGTACCATTGATACATAAATAAGTCATAGATACATAAATTATAAAACGAAAATACGTTTTATAAACTGGGGGAACCCCACATTATTTTAACTTTTAACTTGACGCGTCAACAGTACACTTATCAAAATTAATTTATCATATGCGCATGTTTTGGATAGAGAAAATCGCTCAACAATTTTAATGCCAAATAGTGCGTCATACATGGCTTTTAAAGACTTCCACCGACTTCGCGCTGATTCTCTCGCCTTTCCGCTTTAAATATTTTTTAATCTTATATGAAGATTATGAAAATCGACATGATTTGTCCGAAACTCAATATTGAAGACTAGTGTCACACGGAGCTAGGGTCATACATTTACAAGATATAATAAATAATATTTGTTTGCGTTTCGATCATTTTAAAAACCCTTAATTTCGAAATTATCAAAGTGACGAAGTAAGTCAATTGCGTCTTCTGCTAGAGATAAGAACTAATTCCAATGTTTTTCAGTATTTCGGGATCTCTTTGCAGCTAATTGCACTCCGTGAACAGATAAAATTAGAGGATGATGAAAAAAAATGTTTGTTATCGTCAGTTCGTTTACGACGGTATCTGCATTTACTTTAAAGCCAAGAACCGGCGTGAGAGTTAAAAAAAAACCCAATGATTCAATAAAGACTGTCGTCACACTTTTTTTGGAGAGCATTTGGTTTTTTCATTAATGGTGACAAAGCCAATTAATACAATGCACGATGGAAAAATATCACTCGCCCGATAAGTGAAACCGCCTGAATAAATTTTGATTAGAATACAAAGAAGATAGTGGGAAATTTACGTCTTGACATGAAGCATACCGGTATAGGTAAAAAAGAGATAACTAATCAAGGGAGGAGAAAGGGAGGAAATTTAATGCAACCCGTAAAATTACAATGTTATTGCTTTATTATTACAATATTATTTTGAAACCCGCTAGTGGAAGTCATCAAAGTTCCAGCAAAAAACCAGTTTCTTCACTTTAGACTTCCCTCATAAAATACCTGGGGGGATTTTTTCCTCTGATGAATTGTTTTTGATTGCCAACCTTTCAATTTTATTTTCAAAGTATTTCGATGAGTAAGTTGAGATTCGAGCCATGGAAGTTAACTAAAAAAATCTAATTTTTATTTTACGTCTTTTCGTACACAGTACATATAAACGGAGAATTACATGGATTACGGTATTACAATTTTCACACCGCAGATATATTTTTGTTATACAGAGTATATATTCATGTTTCATCATACATAGATCATAAATATGTTTTTGATACTAGATCATACATACTTTTATAACAAAATAACATAATTATCTTGACATATTGGACGTAGATCGCAACTTTGTCTTTCTTTTTGAAAGAGAGCCAATATCGCCTTTTTCGTTTTTTGCATGAGCCTTTGTGAGCTTTTCAACTCACATCAGATTACATAATTATTATTTTTATTCATAGCATGTTATATTTTTACTCTTGCCAATAAAAACTGAAATAAACGAATGTGTTTTTCTTAAAAACTACTTTCTTAGCCACGTCGGTGTCGTGGATTAAATCACCGCAGAATCCACAGAAAAAAATCTGGGGGTGTCCTGACTGGGAATCTAACCTGCGCGACCCCTCATCAGGCGGCGTTGATACCGAAGCAAGCACAGTAGCACGCTAACCACTGAGCCAACCACCAGAGCCACCACAGCATCGAGAAGCTCCCGCTTCTCTTCACTTCGACTTCATCAGCGCCAGCGAGCTCAGATCTCTCTTTTTCCACTCTGTACGGCTATCTAAGTACGGAAGCCCGTTTTAGCTACGACACAGTTGTGCGAGCACCACAAATCTGCTTGCTCCAAGTAAGAGAGCGCACGTTTGATGCTTGCTCTTAGCTAGAGCAAGCACGAAGTCTACTTGCGCGCTCGTGCAATTATCTAACCGTGTAATCTAATCTTATCATATTATTCATCATAATACCAAAGGGTTATTAGAAGGTGCGTTTTTAGCTAGCTTATCCATTTCTGCACAAAGTATGTCCATTTTATTTTTTGTATAAACTGCACCACCTTTTATACTTCGCGCTTAATGAATCAAGCTGCGGTTAGCGTAATTTGGTATTATGATGAATGATATGATAAAATTAGATTACGCGGCTAGATAATTGCAAGAGCGCGCGAGTAGACTTTGCTCTAGCTAAGAGCAAGCATCAAATGTGCGCTCTCATCTTTGGTGCAAGCAGATTTGTGGTGCTCGCACAACTGTGTTGCAGCGTGAGCCATACGGGCTTCCGTATCTATAAGGGCCATGGTGGAGTTGCGTCCCAAATTTTATCAGCAGCCCCAACTATGGTGGAATTGCGTCCCGGTCATTAGTAATGTATATATACATATATTTATATACATATACACACACACACATATATATATATATATATATATATATGATGGAAAGCAATACGTTAAGATATTTTATAAATATTCAGCGTCAATCGCGATGTTTACTTTCGTTGATAGCTTCTTGAATTCGCTACGTAGAAAGCTGATAAGCTGATTCATGTTTCGTATCTAAATATTTCTATTGTATTTACATCACAGTTAACGTACAATAGAAGTTGTAAATAATACACGCACATTTAAAAGATTTGACTTGTGCGTGTGAAACGACTTTTGTGAACTGAAAATTCAAATTGCGAGTCAGTGTGGTCCAGCGCTAAGAAGCGAACATTTGTAATACAAGAACTACTTTTCTCGCGTATTGTGTACTACACCTGACCGCGATGGAGTTTTGTGAAAGTGAGAAAAATAAAGTTCTTATTCTTCCACTTTATTACGTCTTATAGAGTCATTTAGGAAATATTTTTATTCTCCAACAAAAAAACAATTTTTTCAAACACGCCAGTATTCATAAATACCATAGGACTACCAGTCCGAAGCCTGGAAAAAGTGTGCCGGCAAAAATTGTTTTGTACGATGATAAAAGTATGTTAAGAATTTGAATTTTCAGTACCCAAAAGTCGTTTTCACACGCACAAGTCAAATCTTGTAAGTGTGCATGTATTATTTACAATCTCTATTGTACGTTAACTGTTATGTAAATACAATAGAAATATTTAGATACGAAACATGAATCAGCTTATCAGCTTTCTATGTACATATATATTACTAATGACCGGGACGCAATTCCACCACTTTTATCTTTTTGGGACGCAACTCGACTATTGCGTCCATAAGAGCCTATTTGCTGTGTGCAAGTTGTTGGAGGGGGTAAAAAAACGACAGCAGAGCCCATGGTGAGGGAAATGTGCGTTATTTCGGCACTTTTGAGGGCTTAATGCATTGTTGACTGTGCATTTTTGAGTTTTTTTTTAACACTTATAGTCGCCAGACGTGCATAAAACGGGGATAATTATAAGCGTATATGTGTCACAGATCCTTTGTAAAAAACTAATTAAAGTTTTAATGTTATAGATGAATGATAGTGAGCAATATAAAGCGAGTGACATGCTGACATGATTTAGGGAAGACGTCATTCACGTCATACTTGCGTCACTTTACGGGCCAGCTTGGTTCTCTATGCGGATCGACGGTGCTGTCCTCATTTGGGGGGTCTTTTCGATGTTAAATCTTATGGAGCGAAATAGTTACAGTGGCTGCCATTGGCGTTTTGGGAGGTCTTTTCACCTGGCGGATAGCTTCGGTAGCAAACTCTTGGTTGCAGAATGTAATTTTTTTATTTTATGGGCAAAAACCAGTTTTTAAAAGTGCTTTTCCATATTTGTACATATTAGTACTTTTACTCAAAGGTCAAAAGTGCAGTCTTTTTCATGAATTAAACTACATTTTCCCAATATCATTTTTATAAAAAATAGAAACTTTTCAACCCTGAAACATAGTAAACATTCTCGAATTACTCAATTCAGGTAAATTTTATGTTAGAACAACGTAAAATATTATATACTGGTAAATTGTAAATTATTATTAAAATGTTATGAACTGTTTGTCTATTCACAATCTTCACTTTGTTTGACATTACTATTAAATATACTTTTTTAAATAAATATAACTATAAAATCCATTTCTTATTTTAATTTTATTTTTTTAGCATTTTTTAGCATCTCAAGCTCACTGAAGAGATTCAAGAAACAAATCTGTATATCTGTATGCTTCTTATGAATAGCTATGGTTTTATAAACAATTACTAAAATTATTTTGGAATGATAATAGCGCACAAAAAAATTTTATTTTTAAAACCTTCTCACATACTTTTGTTAGTGGTGCCTCATAGCAGAGTTTACTTCATAATATCTTCTGTCGATCGAATATACTGATTTTAAACAAATGTATTGAAAGACTAGACGTTTTTGAGAGTGTTATGTGAGTTAAATACACTTTAATCTAAGTATTTTAAATTTTAAGTATAATCATGTATTATTTTAATGATCATCATATTCAAGTGAAATACTGTTCAAGCAGTATGATGTTTATTTTCAAAGGCGAAAGTCAATGAATTTTGCATATCGTACTGTGTATTGGTTTATTGGTTATTAATTTACAAAGTAACATTTTCATCAACATTGATTTTTCACATCATTATTTTATCAGTATTATCAGTAAATTATACAAGTTTCATATTTCATCATGAACTTACAATTACAACACATAAGACGTATAATTAAAGACTTTGGCTATAAAATATGTGACGGCTAGTTAAATAAACTGAAAAAAATATCTGAATTGGATTACACGGAGCTGTCAATCGTTAACATACAATATTGTTTAATTTGATTATTTTGGCGCATCACAACACGACAGAAATGCCTAACATTCAATTAGAGCCAAAAGCATTATTTCCAGTAAAATCATCATTGTGTATATGAAATGGAATATTTATCATAAAATAAGTGCAATCCAAGTGCTATAAATTACGCTTGTAATAAACTCTATATGTACACAATAAATCTTCCAAACTAACTCAAGTAATTTCCATTATACTGAATCTGACCTTACAAACAAAATTACATTACCAATATAAGACGAAAAGCAAAAAATTTCCCAGATTGCAAGTGAATTACGAATACGTGGATCGAACTTCACAGGAAAATATGTGATTTGAGAATTTTCTACGTCTGATGTCCGTGTGGTGTATTTAATTTTACTTTCCCCATTGACCAAGACTTAAGAGGGCTTTTAACCACTATGTAATGCTAAATTTGTAACACTTATAAAATAAATTGATGTCATCCGATAACAACAAATGAATGATATTTAAGGTGTTAAAAAAATTTATATTTCAATTAAGCATATTGCATGTTCACATACTGTTGACTGTAAAAATTCCCCGATAAGAGTAATAAAAATTTTTTCTTTTTCATGCGATTTCTTTTTTTTTTAAGCTTAGGTTCTTAAAATGAAAAATAAAAAAATCTAAAGACTAATCGAGTCGAAATTTAGTACTATATAGTGATGCAGAGCCCAATCTCCTCGAATCTCTTTTATGTATGTATGAGGCCGCGTGATGGCTCTGTCGGTAGAACGTCTACCTACAGTTCTTGATGGTTGGGGTTCGATTCCCACCTCGGGCAAAAATTTTTCAATGAGAAGTGACCGCACAAAAGTTGACTGCAGTGGCGCTGATTGTACTTAAGCCATGATATTAATGAGAGTAAGGGAGACAGTCCGTTTCCCCTACTTTTTCTCCCAGATAGACTACCGATAGTCTGTCTCCGTTACTCTCATAAGTTAGGATGCCATCTAGGCTTAAGTACAATCAGCGCCACCGCAGTCAACTTTTGTGCGGTCACTCCTCATTGAAAACAAGTTTTTTCCCGGGTGGGAATTAAATCTCCCCCTACAGTCCCTACCCTCTGTCCTTCTGCCGATTAATAAATACCGATTAAATAAACTACCGAATTTATACCGTATGGCATAATACAACAATGGTTGTCAAAACGCCATGTCTGAGCCTTAGGGCGATGATGAATATAAAAAAAAAAAGAAAAAAGTGTATATGATACAGGTGCAGGTACGTATGTAGCCACCCATTGCTTTGGTGTAAAATATATCAGATATTTCTTGTATGCAAAAGCGTGTAATATTTTATTATTTCTTATATTAAAGTGTAATCTCCAACACAAACACAATAAATGATACCGTAAATCCTATTACCAAAAAATACAGTAAGCGCATTCGAAATGAGTCGCTATGTCCACTCAAAGACAATTTATTTATGTGTACATCTTTTTTATCCACGACTGATAGAATTATTTTTTGGGTATCGCTGGAATTTCCTGTAGCAGACATCAATAAACGATATTCATCATTACTAAATTTTTCTCTGAATACTTTACGATAAAAATGAATATACATATGTCTTTCGCAAAAGCCACTAATACCTGATTCAAACATTCTACGTAGTAAAACATTAAATCTATGAATAAAATACGATTTAGGTGAAAGTACAAATGTATACACCTGTTTTATGGGATCAATTGATTGCGGTATAACGTCTATTTTTGAATTTGTATTGTTATTATTATAAATGTGAGCGAAAAAATTTCCATAATAGAGATGGTCGATTAATAGATTAATGTTTGAAGTATGCATCATCAGGTGGGCTTGCTCGATGTCAGTGTATTTATGAGGAATAACTTTAAGTTTTTTAAATAGAGGTGCATATAATTCAGATTGATGTTTTTTCAGGCTTACTAATTCATTTCTGGTATTGTAATCCGTGTGAAATGTTATTTTTGAATTAGAAATATCATCGATAGTTTTAAATACATTATATTTTAATATACTATAACTTTCATTAAAAATCTGCTGCACTACTTCTGAAGTAAATGTTATTGATAAGCATACTAAAACTAAAAACGTAATTCTTTCGATGATTTTTTTTGGTATCACGACTTCCCCTCGGCCTAATAGAATCAGAGTTACATTGAAGGGTGTCCAAAAATTTCCTACCAATCGCAAAAACTTTTTGCAAAATACAATAACAGCGACAAACAGAACATTGAGTAAAAAAAAAATAATTGAATTCCAAGGAATTGATACGTTAAAATAAGAATCGTGTTTAATAATAAAACACATCCTCTCGGTTTGCACATAGAAGTCCGTTTCTGAAAAATTGACCATTAAGTGGGAAAAATATGCCGGAGCAGAACCAAAATCAACTCCATTATCTTTGAAATCATGTCGGCCTTTAAATTTAATCACCGAAAAATTCATAGACCTGATTAATATAGCACTTCTTGCGCCGTAAAAACCAAATTCATAATCTTTAGCTATTGAATCTGTGCTTTTTTCGAAATTTACCCATATTTCATGATTGTAATAACCCATACGAAGTGGATATCCATACAAATTCTGCAACTTGTCGGGAAATAAGTCTACTTCCGTAATATTTGATTTCCGTAAGTACACATGATTAAATGGATTATACTTGTGAATACTAAAAACCGAACCATTATTAGTATATTGTTTGATATTTATTTTGCGTTTAAATTTTTGTACAGTAATGATTTCTATGAAAGCAAAATTCAGAAATTTTTGGTTCCACAACCATTGCAAGAGAAGCAATGGTTTCCGTACAGGTTTATTACTGATTGCTAATAAAAGACAGTACGGACGGGATCTGTCATTTATGTAAGATACAAAGAAAGAAACCACCTGGCTTACGTTTTCTCGAAATAAACGATAATTACGATGAACATCTATTAAAAATATTATTAGCACATTCTGACGAGGAGTCCTTGGCAGCACTTCTTTTTTAAGTAATAAACTGTCACTGAAAGATGGTTCGGCTAAACTTATAGATATCACAGGAAATTCAGTTGCCAACTGTGAAATAATTTCCACTGACGTTGGAGAAAGTTCTTGACTTTTTTCTATGAATATTGTTATGCGACGTACTTGCATTTTATTCTTCAGATGTTTTCTTAGTTCAACAACTACATCATTCTCGCACATAACATAACAAATGTTCAGAAACGGAAACAAGTTACAGAGTATAAAAAGTTTGGCATTCATTTTATCAGAAAAATGTTTGTCCCAATGCCAAAATACGTTCCAGAAAGTTTTCAAATTAAGTGCTATATTATCAGTTTTGTCAGTAATAGTTTGATGTTTAAATGTGAGGTTATTATATTCGTCAGTAAAATGTATGATAAAGACCTCTCACGTATATTGTTTTGAAAACATGACCAATCATGAACACCGTTTGTAGAATGCGCACTAAATACGATTTAATTTTTCAGAGATGTCAATATCTACGATCGGATTTTATAGCAGTAGGAAAAATAAGTTTTTACTTTAACAACACAAATAAGTAAGCGATTAAAAAAGAAACAACACAATAAAAGTTTACTTAGTTTTATCAAGCCACAAACTTTAGTTATAAGGCAAATAATTCTAAAAAATATACTATATGAAAAGAAAGAAGATGTGAGCAGTATGTAAATCAAAAGATATAAGTTTGAAAATACCACTACTTCTACGATGCCTGGTATGGTTAAAATCCAACCGATCGAAGGTCTAGTAATGCCGTTTATGAAAAGAGGTAAAAGTTATACATTAATCTTTTAGAATTTATTGATTTCAGTTGATATAACGCAAAGATAATACGAGATAAGAGTTACAATCATTTTAGAACATTTTTGTTATTCCAAAGTCCATCTTTTGTTTTACGCTTACATGACGTTAATTAACAAATGCAAACTTTGAAGTACATTATTATTTTATGATCTGGTTATTATGTATTTAAATAATGTGTAGTAAGTGATTACTGCATGCGTGCAGTAATAATCTTAATAATAATTATACACATCTAGATAATAAAAAACAACACTTGTCTAATTAAGGAAGTTCACCACTACAAGAAAAATTTTTTTGTACTTTATGTCGTTTCATTTATTAAAGAAAATCTATAATTATTTCTCAAATCAGTAATATATCAGAAACCCTCTAAGTGATTTCGATTATCTAGGGCTCAAAATGTTTCTTTTGATATCCTATATTGTTTCTCAAGAATATTTGACGTTTCATACCCTATACAGGTTGTTATAATAATTTTTGATGCTAAAAACACAGTTTTTGCTGTTTTTGGAGTGAAATTTTTTTAAATTGTGTTAGTAAGTAGGATTGCTATATTATGTAGATAATTAAGTAGCTTCATATAATTTAATATTTTAGCTACAAGATTGCTCTATGACATATATTGATGTTAGTAATAATTTAAATAATTGTCTCGATTTTTTAAAATTAATTTTAATAATATTTCTTGTACTATTCGGGTAAAAATTTTAATCTTATTTTCATAATAATTCCACATTATAGAGTATGAAAATATCTTTTTTAACATTTAAAATCATTCTAATGTTTTATTTTATGTTTGTGTGGTTAAATAATTGCAGAAGAATGTTTACATAAATTATGCACGGCCCCTTAGGCAGTTAGTGAACTGCCGGCAAATAGAAGAAAAAGTCTTCGAAATCAACATTCCTCCAACTGCCTGACTTTGGTCAGTCATTTACCAAACTGCCTAGGTAGTTTGTTAACTGTTAATAGCAATTGCGGTCAATAGAAGAATAATCTATTTCCAATTTTTTTCGTCATCGCTATGACTTTATTTCATGATAATTTTTCAATTCAATAAAAACATTGTCACATAGTACTGAAAATTATTCTACATTGAAAAAATAAAATATAATATTTACGCTGAGACGTAAATTGTCACAAACAACTTTGTATACATTTATTTTTTGAAGCAGTACATTGATTAACAGTATCGAGAAGTACATCGAAAATTACTTGCCTCATCTATTTCAAATGATAAGATTTCGATGTAACTTGAATAACGTGTTTAGTGATTGTGCAATAACATCCATAATATTTTTTAAAACGATTCTGAGTCTCGAAAAAGAGCAATCATAATATTACTGTATAAAGTTCCAGACAAAAGCCTGCTTTGAATTATTGCTGTATGTGTATGTATATATATATTAGGGTGTCCGTTACTTACCGATTTTGACTTTTTGATCATAAGTGTACTCCCTGGAATCTTTTCGTTGTATCCTAAAATGATAATCCATATCCTGAAAACCCAAAAATTTTGGATTTAACTCGTGTCCTTACACCCAATTTGATTTCCCATTTAAATAGCATGGGATTTTCAAACTTCAACCTTGTTTGATTTTTTTACCACTTTAAGTATTTTTTCTGGATTTTTAAATAACACCATAACACCATTGAATTACTTATCACTTAGAATTGATTTATTGATTTTTCCTAGCTTAATATGAGCATGTTGAAAAAGTTCGATTTTGGCCTTCGAAGCCTTCGAAGAACAAAAAATCTAAAATATGAAATTTTTTTAACTTGCTTCTTTTGAGCTGGAAAAAACCAATTAATAAAGTCCAAGTGACATATAATTCAATGGTATTAAGATTTATAATAAATGATAGTATAATGAATTACAGTTAATATCTTTAATAGATTATTTTACAAATTAGAATGACATTAACTATAAGTATTAAAAAAAATAAAAAATTATACCTGTATAAAAATAAAATATTACTATAAAATGAAAAAATAAAAAGTATTTAACTAATTTTTTAACTTTTAATTACAAATTTTAACAATACATCGAGCAGCAAAATTTTGTTCATAATGACAAAACACTAGAATTAACGCGGTCAAAATATTATAAACAGTTTGCTCTAGCTGAAAGGAAATCATAAAAGCACTAGATATTATAAAAGCTTTTCAAATAGAATGGTGGCAATTGTATAAAATGTGTATATAGTGCGATAAAATGAAATGAGTATAAATGCAATAAATCGACTGAATTATTATACTAAAATAAGAATATAGATATCTTATATTGATCCAATATAGATGTTGTAAAATATATTCAAAAGTCCGATTATTTTAAAGTTTGTTATAGCTATTATAGTTGTTCTATAAGTACTTAAAATTAATTGTTTTGTTTAAAAAAAAAGAGCGAGTGAGTAAATTAACAAAAATAGTACTGTATTTGTTCTATATCAATGCGCTCGGTAATATATGCTAAGTTAAATTTGATTATGTCTTATCTGAAATCACAAAAAATCACGTCTGAGTATGTGTCTGAAGTCTTTCCCAACTTCGACTCGAGAGCACAGTCTGTGCACACGTCCATATATTTATTATCTCTCTCTCTCTCTCTCTCACACACACACACACACACACACACACACAAATACACGTAAGTTAAAGGCTGTACAGTCGATTATATTTTGTTCGAATTCGTATCTTGTCATGTACTCATTGTATTCAATTATCGTTATGTTCTAATAAATCAGGGTTTTTTGTGCCACAGGCTTTTTCCCTTATATTGGTGAATTTAATTAGGTTTTTCCCTTCCCTTCTATAATAGTAATTTATAATAATTTATATTTTTTTGTGCTTATTTTGCAAAGGGTTAAGTAAAAGAGGAAATTAATTTGAACTCATTTATTTTATTTCATTTAATGATATAAAATAACGTATAAATAATATAAAGTACAAAGTCTTGTTAGTCAAAATGTTAAGTTTTCTGGAACTATATAAATCAAAATAAAAAATCTCATGGATTTCCAACTGATATGCACGATGGAAACAACTCTGCTAATAATACTCAAGACATACTGAAATTGTTTGCTAGGTATTTTAGCTCAGTTTATAAGGATTCTAATGAATGCTACACAAATGAAAAAGTCTGTATTGGCCTTGCGGATGTCTCTGATGTCTCTCATCATGAGGTATCTGCTGCCATAGACCGACTTAAAAATACGTTATCAGTTGGTCCAGATTTAATTCCTGTCATATTCCTAAAAAATTGTAAAACCTCGTTATGTAAACCAATGGCATGGTTGTTAACCAAACAATTGAATGAAAGAGTTTTTCCCAGCGTACTAAAGCAGACCTATATCACACCAGTTTATAAAAAAGTGAATAAACAATCTGTCAGGAACTATAGACCTATTTCTTAAATTAATAAAATTATGAAAGTGTATGAAATTATTAGTTTAGATAGATTACTTGAAATAGTTTTACCACGAATAATAAGCGCTCAACATGGTTTTGTCAAGGGAAGATCCACACTGTCAAACCTTTTTTTTTGTGATTTTCTCTTTAGTGCTATTGATCAGGGAGGTCAGGTGGATGCTCTCTATCTAGAGTTTCAAAAAACCTTTGACACGGTTAACCATTTATTTATTTTTATTTATTTATTTATTCATTTATTTATTATATTTAGTATACTTAAAGTTAAGTAACATAGGAGTCAAAGGAAATTTACTTCTTGGGATGAACTCATATATGAGGGATAGAAAGCTTTTCGTTAAAATAAAATCTCAATCATCTAGTGCCTTCTCTGCAACCTCGGGGGTGCCACAAGGCTTTATATTAGGTCCTACATTATTTCTTATTTTTATTAATGATGTTGTAAATGTTTTAACCAACTCAAGTATTCTTTTGTATGCTGATGATGCAAAATTATTTAATTAAGTTTTCTCGCTTCTTGATGCTACCGGGTTGCAGAGAGATCTTTATGCTGTCTCCAAACTTTAAAAAATGCTCCGCTGTTTCTTTTCATAAATCTAATGGGATTATTACCGGACGAATTTTGGCGCAATCAGCCACATCAACGTATCTAGGGGCGGAATCAGCCACATCTACATACCACTTTCTTCTCGACTGACTAAAAATACACGATTCTATAATTACTTCTGAAATAATTATTATATCCCCACTCGTCCAATAACCCAATGATTAAAAACAATAAATAGTTTTGACTTTAATTGTTTGTTTTCTCTTCGGATATTAGGTTGAAGTATATTGGCTTATTCGGTTGAAGGAGCTAGAGATTCATATTTATGCTTTTCTTTGAAATTATTTTTAAGTAGTGGATAACTTATTTCTTAATAAACATTGTAATCCGGCGAGTTAATTTGGTGATTTGGTTTAAGGTGCGTGGATTTCAATTTATTTGAATTAAGTGTTAGGCTGAAGTGTACGTGTCTCATATCCAGTATTAGTCTCGGTCACGTTTTTTTATTTTCCGCTGTAGTACCACAAATGTGTTTATTTTTAGACGTAGTAGTAGAACATTGTATTAAAACACATATTTTCTGTTAGACAAATATGGAGCTTACTTGCCCTAAAATCTAATTGGTTTTCTCCATTGTCAAAAGCATGTGCTATCCAGCAAACCTTGTCTATTTACGTCATGATTCAAATTAAAATACACCTATGTAGTAAGTATAATACACGGAAAAATAGTGCTTATCATATTTTGTATAAAAATAACATTGTTCCCGATTGGGAATCCTTAGCCAATTACATTTTTGTTGTAGTTTGCTAGACTACAGCGCAATCAAAGTTTGCATACACATAAATCGGTTGCTCTGCCCGATTCCTGTAATAGGGTGTCATTAGTGTATGATATAAGGCATTATTCTATGTACTTTATTCTGAAACCCAATATACTTCTCTGCATACACTCTTAGTAAATAAATAACCTATTAATAGACAGTGTAAGCGGGCGAGTTTATTTGGTTATTTGGTTGTAGGTATTTAAGTTATATTTTATTTTTATTTCGTATTAAGATCGAGCTTACGGGTCTCCCGTTATCTGTTTCATCAGTTGTATTATTAACGGTCACGTTTTATTATTGTGCCTCTGTCTATTTGCCAAATAAGACGTGCGGGCAAAACAGAAAATCCCAAGGGGTTGTGAAGGAGTGGCTTCAGCTGCAATAGGTTGATTTCGGTAATGTTCGACGATGTTGGAGGGCTTTGGTGAAAGGATTCATCTTTAATCGGAATAATTCGTCTGTTCTCGGGAGACTTCGGCGAGAATGTGTCTTTTGGGTGAAGTCGGT